>KN882628.1:71541-112549 GCA_000934455.1 Apostichopus parvimensis
CATTACACACGCACACACACAATTTTTATGCCATGTCTAACAGTTAGCAATTGAAAACCCAAACGATAGACAAAAATTCTCTTCATAAACTAATTATAATCAAAAATTATGTGTGTAATACAAATGTTACACAACAAGCTCGCGTGCATCGCAAATCGATACCACCGTAAAAAACATGCCTCGCTTCAATTCTCGTACGTTGATATTGACAATCAAATGGACAATACTTTGCTTCAAAAACCCCTTAATCCACGTAGTTTTGAAATACATTCCCCAAAATTACTATCAAAAATCGAAATTTTGCTGAAACACCGAGATCATTCAACAGTTTGATCTTACATTTACTTACGTAGTAACAGCCTACCACAGTGAATTTACCCCCCTCCTCCCCTCCTCCCCGGTCCCCTTAACCATGACAAACACAATATTGATATGACCCTGGTCCTAGGAGGTGGTCCTTCCTGGGGTAATGCGGCGTAGGCCTATACTGAAGGTAATTCTTATTCATAATGATGACGCTATAGAAATGTGTCCTGAATTACTAGCTCTACTGATTTTTGAAAACGGAACAAAGGCTCATTGACGTAGATGCAAATTAAAGTTATTGTTTTGTACGCCGGACCCTGGGAGTCACACGATATTAGGACAGAATGGAGGAAGCAAAACTGAACAGGTTACAACAAACCCCTTGAAAAACATGTTCATATTAATAGGACTACAATTTGATTCCTTATATTCGCTTAAAAGGTAACAATATCGCTGCTGACATAATGATTTGTGGAAACTGCCTGTTTGGTCATAACACTGGCAGAAACGACAAAGATTCGGACATGTCTTGGGAAGGTGAAAATTATATGAAAATGATAATTTTGTTAAGTATAACTGATATATATATATATATATAGCTAAGTGTATAAATTTAAATTAAAAAAAAACAGGAGTGAGTGTAACGTCACACACTCTACTCCCATCGCCCTGCTACTGGGGAGGAACAGTTTACACAAGGGGCCAGTATAGACAAAAATAGAAAGGGTAACCTGGGTAGTACGTTTATGATAGCATGGTTACAGAGAAATAAACCAACATATAGTAATATTGAGTTTAGATCTTATAGATGCTGCCAAACTGAGGACAGGGTCGGATTAAGGGCAACTAATGCCCTAAGCATAGCCCAACAATGGTGCCCCATCGGCCCCTTCTGTATTACTTAACTGATAAGACATTCAGACTCAATAAGTGCTGAAAGTGAAGTAAAAGATTGAAAATTTATAACCCTTCTTCAGTTTTCTTCCAGGTCAGATCCCTGCAGACCCCAACGACTATATTAAATAAAAACTCTGTTTTCAGATTTTACTATACAATTGAGTGAATCAGTGAAAGAGTTAAGGGCATGATTTAAAGGGGTGGGGGGGGGGACTCTACGGTGCCCCCTTCCCATGGTGCCCAAAGCATGTGCTTATGTTGTTTAATGTTTAGTCCGGGGATGTCTAAGGATATATACTTGGCGCATATAACAGTCAATACTAATAGCAGTCGTTGGTGAGCCAACTAAGGTCCTGTGCAACTTCGAATTTTTGTTGTTGTTGAAGTAACTACTTCTATAACAAGGAACGTCTAAGTAGTCGCTTCAAATGGCAATAGTTTGACGTAAACGGATCAGTTGCCATGGAAACATGATAACAGCTCTGGATAGGCTTTTTTGTGATCTTTTGAAGTCGCCCCCACAACAGGAATTTGCAAAATATTTCCACCAATAATTTTGGTCCCTTCTGTCTTTTTGTTTCGATTTGTCTTTGACATCTTTTTTTTCAGTTCTGTTGCGGTTTAAGAACCTCTGAGAACCAACGAAGCATGAAAACAAGCGATTACAAAACTCTATCTTTCTATATTTTTTAAAACTTTTTTCCCGAGGCGCCTTCAAATTAAAAAAGTATTCGAATGAATAAGCAATTTTTTGTTAATGGTGATTAATTAGTGGTATCATTTTTTAAAGGGGAACATTAAGTGAACTTTATTCTGTTGTTGTGCTGTATCGTGCGTGGAAGATATATGAATCCATATGCGAGAAGTGGGCGGAGGGAGGGTTTTGAAGCGCTATACAAAGTCAGTATTCGAATGAATAAGCAATTACTCATTAATAATGATTAAACTTGATTCTGTTTTGTTTATATTATTTGTATTAGATATATGGAACTATGTGCGAGAGGAGGTGGGGGGGGGGGGGGGGGGGGTGGGGAGGGTAGGGGTCGGACTCACGTAGCCCGGGAAAATATGGGATAAAGGGTAGTGCGCATACTCACCTTAGAGCTAGATGCCCGGTCCGGCGGTCGGGGACCCTGTCGTTTAATCATACCTTTGCTATCATATGGAGTAGTGGTTCAGTCTAAGTTTAGTGTATAACTGTCACGAACAGTATCCCATCTCTCCACCCCCCCCCCTCGTTCCGCTCTCTCTCCCCCACACCCTCTTCCCTATCCCTGTCCCTGTCCCTATCCCAACCCCCCACCCCCATTTCATCTCTTCTTTCCCCCTCCCCTCTCTTTATTATCCCAGTTTCAATTCTTCAAGCCTACCCTAACTACCAAATTGGTTGGACTTTAGTGTTACTTAACGATGAACGCAAAGCAGAATGTTCAGTTGTTTCAGGCACCTGTTTCACATAAGTTTATGTTCGGTCGTACAATTATGACGATGGCTGGCGATAGAGAAATAACAATGGATGCCCCTTCCCCCACCCCATCTAGTGAGGATGGAGAGGACCACATGATAGAGCTGGTTACATGTCTGCTTCTTGGGATTACTGACAGCTTATCCATTGAAACCATAAGAGAGAACCGTTGCTTAGCAACTGATAAAAACCGCTATTATGAAACGAAACATAAGAAACACGGCTTCAACAGGGGTTAGCAACAATATGCCCTTACCGACCATTTCTTACCAGAAGCTTCCAATGACTTTTGTTCTGGGCATGTAGAAAGAAACTTAAAAAACAAACAGAAAAAAGGTTCTGAGAACCCCCCTGGGATTACCGTCCACGCATTCTCAACATGTATAATTGTTTTCATGGTAACAAGTTTGTATATTTAAACAGTCTATTCATTTTTCTGTCTACAAAGAAAACCGCAAATATTACAGCAATAACAAAGAGGTAAATGAAAGAAATTTGGACAAATAGGGTCAATCTTGCAACAACCAATGTCACCCCAAAACAGACCCTCGAATCAGAAAACCCATACACACATTTATTCCAGACAGATAATTATATGATTCATGCATTGACATTGTTGCTGTTGGTGGTGTTAATTACAGTTTCAAGAAACCTTTTCACTGCTTCAAACTACGAATTATTCATTCTTCACATAAATCGGTACATCGCCCACTAAAACACACACTTAAAACTGTTTCAGCAAAACTACGAATATTTTTCATTTCGGCAACGATTTCCTTTTTTCTTCTTTTTTGTTGTAGCGATTTTGATGGGTCAAATTTGTTCAGTTCATCCTTATTTGCGTTTTATTAAGACATCAAAACTATGGTAATTATTGAAATGATGATTACATAATAAGAAAATCTGAAAAACGTACCCATTGTAATTGCAAAAACGGTCGCAGCTATTGTTTGTTTTTCCGCCTCTTGAAATAGAAATCCCATTGAGTGGTGATGCCGTTTACCCCCTCCCACCACTCACCTCACCCCACCCTTCAAATCGGTCGATATAAATGTAGATATATGACCCTCAGAAAATATTTCTTCTTCACTTCTGAATTGTTACAGAATATAGTGTCGGCGCAATTTACCACTTGGAAAACTGTTTAGTCATCGTAATATCATATCAGATATTATATTATATCTCTATAATGTAATGTATCCCCACAGCAGCAAGTGGCGTACTACACTATAGGAATCGTCTTAGTACTGTGGGATATACTCTTCATAAAGCCAATGGAAATGATCGTTTGGTCTTGCATGCGTATAATCAGTACCTGTCAAAAATATAAATGATAAAGCAATAATGATATGATAAAATTAACGACATAAATAGGGCAAAAAAAACTTACTGCTTAACTATAGCGAAAGTTTCGTGTAGAAGATTTTATGTGCGAGACAATAAAAGTTCTCCCTTCCCCTTCCCTTCCGCCCCTTCCCTTCCCTTCCGCCCCTTCCCTTCCGCCCTTTCCCTTCCCCAATTTTGTGGGCAAGTTAATTTTTTGTTAACATTACGTACACAACGCTGCCTGACATACAATCCCATTTACAACAGGCGGGACTATAAGTATATTCGAACTATCCAACTCCCCCTCCCAGTCTAGGGTCGGCCAAAGAGGACATAAATGGTTCACATAATGTTGATAGTAATTCGAAGATTATGATGGCATTAATTCGTTTTAAATGTCCGCATATATTCCTAGCCAATTAGAATTCATGTTATTTGTCAGCATATTTCAATTGAACGCTGACAATATACATCGAATTTAATAATGATTTACATTTGAATTTATGTCCGCATATAATCACCATTGATGTCGTCTGTGGCCAACCCCCATACCAAGCGTCCCTCTCATTAATTATATTGTTTATTTCAGTTTCGGTTTCAATTGATAATTTCTGCCAGTAACTCATATAGGAGAGTAGTGCGTTTATAAAACATTCGACAATTTATCAAAAGGGTTATTGTTAAAAATAAAAAACATCACCAATATAAACCAACGAAGTTCATACGGTATTGGGGGGGGGGGGATGGGAATGGAGAGGAGAGAAAGGGAGAGGAGGCAGCGGTGGGTGGGGGATGGGGGGGTACAGCAAACTGAGAAAAGGTATTAGGAAATAATACAGAATAACTAGTCAATTTAACAAACCCTTCCAAGTGGTGGATTTATTTCAAGAAGCCCTGACGGTGACACATTTTCTATGGTTGCCAGTTTCTATGAAAGGCTAGCAATGTCTCGGTGGTGGCAGCAATTAAGTCGCCTTATATATCTATTTTACTATGTCAAGATAAAATTCCGTCATATCAACGGAGCCTAACCTTTCATTTCTCAACCCCTTCTCTGCTTCTTTTAGGTGAAGAATTACACTATAACTTCATTGCCATGCACTGGAACACCCGAAATTGGTACCTACAGGTGAACTGTGGTATGAATACAACGAAGTGACATATAAAGCTACTAGTGGTAGCAGTTGCGCGAGAGGTTTTTTATGTAGGCCTATAGGTGTCCATGTTGTTCTGTCATGGTAATTTGGTTCGTCTCCAATATTCTAAATCAAATATTAGATTGAATATGCTTAATATATATTTATAAATACTTGTACCCCTCCCCCTCCCCTCCCCGGCCCGTCCCTCTTACCCTACCTTCTTCCCTCACTTTGTATATCAGAAGATATAGAGAGAGTTTCTTACCACATGCAGTCATGCCATCCTCCATAATATCGTAGAGAAACCAATACCAAGGGTAATTATTGTACAAGCCATTGATGCCAGACACTAAGGTACCGAATGTTGGGTCATAGTGTGATTCGAACCTGCAAATACATGGAAGCGATTAAAATTGTTATAGAATGGCTCTACAAATAAAAGGGTGTCTATATCATAAGTATCGGTGATCGCTTTAACTTTCATAATTGTTATAATTTTTATTGTTCTATGCGTAATCACTGGTGGATAAACTAACGTAACGGAGCTCCTGTATATTAATTTTACAATGAAAGATTTATATTTGAAATTTTGGAGAACTGCAATATTAACGTCGTCGCCTACCAAAAGTCTCCCCGTGTGTATTCTTGGGCAAGTAACATTATCTGAGTGACAGATGCGTTAACTGGGGCCATAACTGGTAGTAGATCGACCCCATGGAAAGGCTCCTCGCCTAGACTAGTCACTGAGAGGAAATATGTATGTAATACCGTATCAGGAGTGATCTCTGAATAGTTCGGAGCTGGGTCACCTGACGAACGAAAGAACGAAAACATATCCAATGTAAACTTCAAAGACTTGTGGAACGAGTTCAACAACAGAGGCATTAGTACATTATCATGAGTACGAGTACAACACCATGAGTGAGAGTAAACAACATGAGTACGAGTACGACAGCATGAGTACGAGTACAACACCATGAGTACAACACCATGAGCGCGATTACAATACCATGAGTACAAGTACAACAGCAGGAATAAAAAGTACAACACCATCACCACGAGTACGAGTACACCTACACGAGTACACCACCATGAGTGCGAATAAAATACCATGAGTACGAGTACGACAGCAGGATTACAGGTACAACACCATGAGTACGAGTACCAAACCACGAGTACAACTAAACGAGTGCGAGTACAGAACCATGAGTACGAAACCATGAATACGAGTACAACACCATGGTTACGAATACAACACCATGGTTAAGAATACAACACCACAAGTACGAGTGCAACATCAGGTGTACGAGTACTACAATATGAGTACGATTACAACACCACGAGTGCGAGTACAACACCACGAGTGCAAAGTACGACACCGTGAGTACGAGTACATAAACGTGAGTCGATTACAACACCGTGAGTGCGATTACAACACCACGAGAACGAGTAAAACACCTTGAACACAGGGACGTAGCCAGGGGGGAGCAGGGGGAGCGACCGCTCCCCCTTTCAGTGTCGATTTTTTTTTAAACTGTCGTTTTTTTAGCATGGTATTTTGTCAGTGCTCTTTTGATCTTGAATACTCGTCAGCTCCGCGTTAACTCGATTGTAATCGTAGTAACATTCACGCCTATACTGATTCAACTACTTACTTAGTTCGGCAGATGCAATTAGCTAAATTGAGCTTATAGCCAATTACAAGCCTACAGTTGGCCACTGCGTAATAAAATACATATTGCATACCTAACCGCACCCTATGGAATGTCACGAACTGTATGCACAACAACGTCGACAACGTTCGTTCTATGCGTCGTCCTAAGTTGTTGCACGAACAGCATGTTATGAAGCTAAGCTAGCAATCGTACGTGATACGCACATCCTATAATAATTATTACACTGCTAATAGGCCTACACTGCGATAACGATATTTGTTTTTAGGCCACTGCATATCTGGCTGTATTAAAAAATATGAAAGTTTATATTGTCCATCAGTTAAGTTCGTCACATGTATTAAAGTCCAGACATTGGACAATAAACAAGAATCATCCTACTGGAAAACTTGTAAAAGAGCACTATGTTTGTCTTTCTGATATATTATGTGAAGAACATGTAAAAGAATTTAAACAGGAAACAAAATCTGCTGATAATGATATCATATGATCAGGGGCGTAGCCAGTATGTAGCACTGTAGGCCCGGGCCTACATTTTTTTTTGGCCAAGTTATCCTTTTTTTTAAAAACACCCATAATTCAAATCGATAAGCTTGCTGGACGAGTTTAAGAGTCTATAGACAGGAAAAACTATTGAAATGAACGTAACAAGAATATGGCTAAATTAGGTGACCTATTCTTCTGTCATCTAGGCTGTCATTGCTATCACGTGCCGTTTCATTCAACACTCTACCCGCCGAAAAAGACTAGGATCCGATCTTGTCAGTTTTTTAACATGTAGTTAAGAACCCGTTTACGCAGATAATATTTCAGTTGAGAAAACACTTGAGAAATTTGCATCAGATGGCAATCGTCGGATAGCTCTCGCCTTCTCTTATTAGGCTAACTTAAACATTAACTAGCTACAGTTGTATCAAAGACAACTACTGGCTATAGTTGTATCAAAGACATTTCTGGCCTATCTTTGTATCTACAAGTATCAGAAGTTGAAAAGTAAGACTACTCTGTACATGTACCTTGCTAATTTTAATACATTATGTAGTATTGAATTACGTACTATTTTAACTCGTTTGTTTTTTTGGTTTAAAAGTGATATTGAATGAGGTGTCTCAAGTTAGCAAGAGGCCAGGGAACCAGAATGAACATTCGGGAAGGGCCGTTTCCGGCCATCTGGGGGGTTTGTAAAACCAAAATTTTTCTTGTACGCTCCGCGCCAACTGATGGTGGCGCTCCGCTCAAATAGTCGTGCCTAACTTTGAAAATCCATATCAATCACAAAAAGTGCTCCCCCCTTTCATATACCTGGCTACGTCGCTGCTTGAACACAACACCATAAATGCGAGTACACTAACATGGGTACGAGTACACTAGAATTTCTCTCGGTACAAGATTCATGGACGCGGATGGGTATTTAGTCTTGGACTAGTATCTTTATCTGTGCTAGACTTCCAATCTGTCTCTAGTACGGGTACCTCAGTAGTATGAATCTATTACGATTGAGTACCACACGACTATGCTAGAATATACTGCATAGGTTACTTGACTGCCTATGGCAAATAACCAAAAAAGAACTTTAGTTTTCCTTTCTATTGATATAACCTGTCAAGTTACACCAACTATGCCTTCAGCTGCAATAACAAACTGATTTTAGCATCTACGTGAATGTACTCTTACTCTTCACCCTACTCGTAATTATTTGTAGCATGAAATATAATGTAAGAGGAAGTACTAATTACAAAGAAATAACCAGAATTTATAAATCTGAACGATTTGACAGTTCCTAATCTTTATCTGATGCTAATGGTAGTACCACTCTATACTGTACTATAATATCATGCTTCAAAGCACTCGTCCAAACAGTATGAACAGTACCTAATCTTGATCTGTTTATAATGCTGATATCACTCAATACTCCCCTCCTACATCATGCTTCACAGCACTTGTACTGACATTATGTACATGCCAAACCTTTATCTGATAGAAACATTTCATTTAATGCTCATGATGTCGATACTGAGTGCTTAGAATCGGGACGTGAAATTACAATATACAAACCATTGTAACAACTTACAAAGGTGAATTCTATATACTAGTCATCCCGTTAAAGTTAGCGTTTTCAAATAGCTAAACTCCTTTTCAACCGAGAGTGAGTGTTTCATTACTTTCCACACGGAGTTTGATGAATCAAAAGAAAGGAAAAAAAAGAGTAATCTCTTCTGTGAATTAAAAGCTAATAGTTGTATAATTTATGTATAATATATGTATATATGGCGTATATCAGTCTGTACATCAGCAATCATTTCTTGTTATGTCTTTTAAGCATATGTTATGTTTATGCTTAGAACATTGCGCATGTGTTTAATGCAAGCATATCTGTAATTTTATACTGTAGATTATTTAGTCTTTAATATATGTAAAGTTTAATTCTATAAGTATGGAGTGCTCAATGCCGTGACTTGAAGTAATGTCCGGCCCAAGTGAGGTGGGGCGGGAGGGGCAGACGTGGTGCATGGTGAACAAATGCTTAAAATAACAATCATGATGATACAGCACCAATTTTGTTAGGGGAACATAAAAGGTACAATATTATGTATATGAAGCCACGTGATTTTTTTTCTAAATATCGGCCCCATGGTTTAGAATGATAAAAACACGTGCTCTTTCAAATAGGCCTATATCGATCTAAAGGGTTGGTTTAACACTGTTCATGTCGATCGATATTACCGATATAAATCGTACAACTACTTACCACAAAATACTCCATTGGTTAAAACGACTGCAGAGAGGAGAATGAACACAAGGCAAGAGTACTTCATCTTCGTAGAACAGCAAAGAACGTAATGGACCGGTATTACACGTGTTGGCTTCATCAGTAAACGTATTAGTGTTCATGCGCCTAAAATGTGACGCAAATTATATAGTATTATTACATCATAGTAAAGTAGTCGGAGCTCTTTGACAGATAACAAACAATGAAGTAGCTAATCTTGAGTTTTGTTTGCCCCTCTACAAACATCTGGTCACTTTCTCATCCGTGGGGTTGAACTTGCGTATAGACTGAGACCATGATACCTCATTCGGCGTACGTAATGAATATCTTAGCATGTCTGATACTGCGAATTTATCATTGTCCATCACTTTGAGTAATGTATCAAAACCTTATAGCCACGTGGGACGGATGACTAGTATATAGAAATCACCTTTGTAAGTTGTGCTCAGTTGTTACAATGGTTTGTATTGTAATTTCACGTCCAGATAAAGATTAGGAACTGTTCCTACTGTTAGTACGAGTGCTTGGAAGCATGATATTATAGCACAGTATATATAGAGTGGTACTACCATTAGAATCAGATAAAGATTAGGAACTGTTCATACTGTTAGTACGAGTGCTGTGAAGCGCATGATGTAAGAGGACAATATAGAATGAAATAAAGCATTAGAACGTTGACACAACTGTTTGTAGTAAATTGTATAGAAATAATGAATTATTCACAAACATGAAGATAGCTGATCGATGAAACCGGTGGAGTATTTTTATTTTTCAAATCGTTCAGATTCATAAATTCTGCTTATTTCTTTGTAATTAGTACGTCCTCTTACATTATATTCTAGCATAGTCGTGTGGTATCAATCCTAATAGATTCATACTACTGAGGTACCCGTACTAGAGACAGATTGGAAATCTAGCACAGGTAAAGATACTAGTCCAAGACTAAATATCCATCCTCGTCCCTGAGTTATTGTTATTTAAATTTGACAATAACTGTTTCATTGCATTTCAGGTGTTCGTGTTACATCATATATAGGCCTGTAACTGCACAGCCTGTATACGGAAGCCAAATATATACTAGGTTAGTATGTATGTATGTATTTTAGATCCTCCTGCAAGCAGGAACTCGCGAAGAAGCCTCATTGACTTATCAAAGCCGTGAAAGTTACATTGAGTAGCATATGTTACACAGTGTAATGACGTCATAGCCTCCGATCGTTAACCTACGTATGTTTGGCGGTTATTGAAGGTGAACTTAGATCAGCCTGCAGCGTCTCAATCGATCGATAGGCAAACAGAACACATTTCTCCAAGTAATATTTAGATAATGTTCAAATATATTCAAATAACGTTCAATTACAATGAAATAACCATTTCGTGATACACGGAAATCTAAGTTAACTATCAATGACATATCCACGAGGACAATATGTAGCAAGTTTTATTTCCTTGCACCCTCATCTCCGGAGGTCTAAACTTTCTGTGACGGGTTGCCCCGTTTGGAAAATACTTTAAGGAACTCACCAGAGGAATACATGCGTCATCTTAGCCACTGATCTGTACGTTAGTGTACAGATCAGTGCATCTTAGCTTGGGACCTCCGCGACATGTGGATTATTGCTATTACCAGTACTAGCTGACCGATATTAATATACTTAATTACAGCTCTACGCGCATATCTTTAACTCGGGAACTTCAACCCTTATTAACTATACTTGTTCGGACATTGCCCGCTCGTGTTAATTACTGCTCCGCGAGCTCTTTTCACCGGACTTAGTGGCCTAACGATCACCTCCTGTCCGCGTAGCTCTAAAAATACTCCCATCTCCAACATCACCCACCCACCCCAACAGGCGCGTAGCCAGCCTTCGCGGTGTGACGGGGCAAAGAGTTTTGCTCCCCCCCCCCCTTTTTAAGATTAGGGGATCTCAGTTTAATTATTGCTTGTATTGATATGATGTTCTCTTCATGACACCATGCATATATTCAATGCAAAATTAATTTAGATATATTTTGATCGTGACAACAACCAAACAAACTGATGTTTATTCACGATTTGGCTATTTTTTCTTCCTCTATTCATTCATGTTCTGTTGACAATAACAAAACATTAACTTATAAATATATAGAGAAAGGGTGTTTTATAACATTAGAACATGGTTAACAGTGTAACGTTGCCCAATCCAAGATTGTGAAATAAATCGGAACTGGAGAAGGCGCGACGCTTAAATTTGTCAAATCCAGAAAGCCAGCAGGCTGAGTGATTCCTTGCCTTATAAGTTTAAATTGTATATGGAATCAGCTGATTGATAGAGCAACTGAGGAAAATGTGTCCTGAAGTCAAGTAACAGAACATCATACCATACAACTTGATTGTTGCAAAGGTATTATTACCCTTGTGAATGTTGATGACAGATAACAGTCATTAGTGAGAGTGGAAAACTTAAATTAGGAAAGGTCAAATCCTATGACAATTAGTGACACAGAAATGCCATCCTTCATAGAATTGGGTTTGCAAGCTTACAAGGTCTCCAGACTGTGACCTCTGTTTAATTTAAATGACCTTTCATCAGCATCAAATTTGGGCAAATATTTTGGCAATATCTGTCACTACATGTACTTGTTGTAATAACAAGCATTAATGGGACAACTGTAACAGAGTTAAGGTCAAGCGTTTTGTGTAAGAATAAAACCCGAGGTCTTTAATATTGAGAATTCGGAGCAGTATAATATATTGTGCAGTATTTCTGATGAAACCCAAAGCTTATTACTGGCCACTCCAACTAAGAAGAAGGTTTTCAGGGATTGAATTCTACTAGCCTTGTACAACCATTGACTTGAGTCACCCCGCCCCCCTACATTCCTCAAATGAGCTTTGACATGAACAAAGATTTACTAGGCTATTTTACCCATTATAGGAAAGTTATATGCCAATATGACATCTGATGAAACTGCCTATCTTATGATTTCATGTTTAAAATTTCCAAGGTGTAACCTCTGCTGAACCCAAATGGGCCTAGAATCTTGAGTTTGCACACTACTGACTTTAAAATCAGAGGGAATGATATTAACATTTCGCTACAACTAACTGAAATTGCGCATACTGTACATGCGTTCACATTATCGTAGGCCTACTTTTATTTAGGAAGTGGAAATATCAGGGGAAGCTACAAATGACCCACTAGTTTGAATGCTAAAAAATGCCCTGTTAGTGGTGAGTTTCCATGGGTAATAGAGCCTCAGGTTTTATTTGGCTTTGGCTTTTGGGTTCGTGTTGTTGGGTGTTACTAAATATACTAAAATGAATGGAAGAGTTACTTGATACATGTTTAGGAGTGAATGTCTGACAGCCTGTCCATAGGAATACAACAAACCATTCTGTTCCACAAAGGTATATACGTACGCAAGCGAAAAGAGTTATGAGCAAAAGGTTTGCCACAGTAAAAGCTATAATCAAGGCCTTCATGAAAACCATATGATCTTTGTACTCAAATGAGTATCGAGAGGTCTGTAGTAATGTATTCTGAATCTGTTGCCTTCATACTATCCAGAGATACATTTGGCATTGATAAAGTCCCCCTCCCATCACCCTCAACTTACGGGTAAAAACAACTCTATAAAATAAATCAATGATTAATGAGTTTGTATCTGTATTGTCAATAAAATAAAGTTCTTTGAAAAGCCAGATAGTTCATCAGCTCTCAGCTTTCCTGTAAGATTTTCTATACTTCTATGCAAACATGATATATACATATATACTATGAAGTAAAAACAAAAACATTTTCAGATCAATTGCCATGATGACATACATTCTGTTAATTCCAAATGCATTGACAAGTTACTATGATCAAATTTGACAAATTCATATATTTCCACCCCAAAAACAACGTTATGAGGATGTGGTTTGACCAAAGGAAGCAGTCAATTTCCAAGAATTGTTTTTAGCCACCAGAATATACCTACTAAGTAGCAATCTTAATGGGATTTACCAAACATCATCTTTAAATAACAGTTTGATCAACAAACTCACACATTAGTCCAAAATGTTATCCAACATTACCAAATGGCATAGACATTTGCAAAAAGTGTCTAGAAGATTGGAAACTTTTGCACTTCTTAAGACACCATGTTTACAAAATTTGCCAGGTTTTAACATCTGTTGACCTCAACTGACATTGACCTTCATCAACCAAAACTGTCAGAGATTCTTAGAATGGTGCACCTTCTATGTGAAAACTCTGTCAAAGTTACTATTGTTCTGATATAGAACTTATCCATTTAACATTTAGCCATCTGCTTACATATCCTTTGAGTGCCACCAAAACAATCAAAACCTTGTACTCACAATAGGGAAGCTATACATCCATAGTATCAGGTCTGTCGACATTAATACTGCTGTTGAGATGTTATATTGACAAAGTAGGGCGACATACACGTACACACACATACTGGCATGACTGTATATGGCAAGTATACCAATATGGACATAGTCACATAGAGTATAAAAAACATACCATGTTAGACAGGGAGGAGAATATTTCAAGTAACTCCAAAAGTTTAATTAAACTTATATTCTTGTTTTGTAAGCTCCGACTTTAAATAACGGTTTGTACAAAATTTCTCACCGACTTCCCTCTCAAGTGAACAAATTCATGCGTACAGCACCACTGGTGATATGATGTTTGTATTCATCATTATTTGCTTACAATAACCCATAATATGATTTCAGTCATTATTCTGGGCACATTGTAGCTTCAACTATATGATTTTTATTCCTGAATTCTCTGAGAAGTTTCGCACATTTTTCATTTCCTTGTTCTGTTAAGGCATTTTCCAATTTTGTGATGTTTGTGGGAGATATCAGTGAATTTTTGGTCAGCTCCTCTAACAACAGAGTTCCTGGTTTTTTGAGCTTCTTGATATCATTAATTCCTTCCTCAGGAATTTGAAAGATATTTGCCAGTAGGATAGATTGGTCTACATCAAGATACTCTGATAAATTCTGCTTTAGCTGATCAAAAGATTTGAAGGCTGTGAGGTTGAAAGGAAGGAAATTGTAAATATTTTAAATACATTACTCTATATAAAGTGAATTAAAATGATCCTGTGTCATGCAAACAATATCCAGAATTGTGAGACAACAGTGATTTGTTTGTTAAACACACAGGCAAAATAAACCTGAGAAGCTCAGAGTTTTCAATGAAACTTAACATAAAATATACTTTAACTCCAGAATGTATATTTTGAAACAGGTGGTTGAATTTCATCAATTTTTAGTTTTTACTGCAGTGAGACAAAACTGATGTTTTCTTATATCAAATATTGCAAATAGCGGATAGTTATATTCCACCAGTTCACATGACAACTGCAGCCTGGACTCCTCTATGCAAAGTAGGATTAGTTGTACACATCTCATATACTGTAAGGAATTGTAGGCAGTATGTTATGGGTGGCCATTTGGGCAAACCTTACAACGATGAAACAAGAGACAAACAGACAAGAACAAAGATGAAAAGCAACAATAATAAGAATGAAGTTAAACGACATGACTGCGCAAACTAAATGAAAGTTCGCCCCCACGTTTGGAAAAGCCCTCATAAATCAAAACGAACGTTGGGACAGAATCAAAATGAACAATGGGACAGAATCAAAACGAACATTGGAACAGAATAAAAACGAACAGCCTCGTCTGCCTCTGCCACTGTTAAAATGCCCTTGTGGGCACAATGACAACAGGACGATTAGCCCACACAGTTCACTGACCTTGTGAAGCACGGTGCAGCGTGGTTGGACCAGGGAGCTGCTACTCTAACCGTAGCAGCTCCCTGGTTGGACAGAAGTGTCGTGCATACAAGATGTCGTAACTATATTTCGTAATATAACACGGTCAAGGAAAATCAAAACAGCTGTATCTGTCCTTTAAGTTCATAGGCGTTCGTTCGTTTCACGTGAACCTTCGTTTTGATTTCGTGCGAATGTCCTTTTGCTTAAAATACATCTTCGTTTTAATGGTGGTGCTTGTTCTTTTTGTTATGAACACTTGTTCGTTTCGCGTGTGAGCGTTCGTTTTGATTTCGTGCGAATGTTCTTTTGCTTACAATACATCTTCTTTTTCATGGTGATGTTAGAACCGACTACCGGATTACCCTCAAAGATTAACTCTCCTTTTAAATTCAAACGATTGTAGGTTCATGATCCGATAAACGCTGACAATGAATACGGTCTAGCAAAAGCTTAGCTTTGTTGGTAATGGACTTTGGAAAATGTTTGATTAATTCATAATTTGGTTCCGCACTGATCCTTGCTAATGGGGGTAGTAGTAGGACTCTGAGACTGATCCATCGTCGTCGTATCGCTCATAACACGCAACGCGATAGGTTCCCCCGCTGTTTTTTCTGCGTCCAAATAGCGTTGTACATAGTATCTGCTGGTACAAGTCTTACACACTAACACACCTTTTCGTACAGGGTTAGTTCCTTCCTAGAGTGTTTTTCATGGCTTCATCCAATTGGTGGAGTCTGAATGGTGTTCTATCTTAATTGGATGCGTTAACGCCTCGAACCACATCCTGAGGCATCAAAACCAACTTCTTGTTAAATTGCATGATATATTATCGTTGCGTCACAGCAACTAGTAGCATGCCTCTCAAAGAATGAATGATAGGTTTAAATATCAAACTGAAAACTCCTCTCCTCTGTATTACGATATCCTTGCGCTTTTTATTGGATAGGCGTTTGTTGGAAAGTTCCCTGAGATGTTTCTTGTACCACGACAGTTTGGGCTGCTGTACGCGAGATAACGGTATATTGCCTTTTACCACATTGGCGGCGTAATCACATAAACTGGTAATTAACTGAGATCCGCGTGTAGTAGGAAAGCCTTTCGCTATTTGGGGGCACATTTTGATTAAAAAAAAATCAGTATCCCGGGCATGGTTTCTCAAGCGACGTGATGCTGGTGCCATGTCTGCGTTTCAATTAAAAAATGAAGGCCGTTTAACTGTGCGTCTATTTTTCTTCGATCACTTGGGGAAGTATGCATACTGCCTCTCATGTTTAAAAATGTTTGTAATAAGACGAAAATCCTCTGGCGTGTAAGGCTGTATATCGATGGAGAGGTATCCGTATGGTTCCTAGCATCGGCAAACGCTTCCTGCATAAATTTGACTTGACCAGGATATATCTGTTGGGCCAAATTTGAGACTTGGGTTTTGTCCGTCGGGTTTTTAAATAACACGATGTAATGTGCATTCAGTGTGATATAACGCATTTCCTTTGCCCCGTAATAGAAATGTTGTAAAATATAGATCACACCAAAGTTTTGTAAGACGGTCAAGATATGTCTCCAAATCCGACGGGAGACACTCAACAAAACGGATGTTAGAGAGGGCAGCAGACAGCTCCATAAAAGCTGGCTGGTATTCCCCAAGCAATACACAATCCTCTCAGGCGTCCCTTCAATGACATCTTTCGTCACACGTTTCTTTACAAACTGCGTGTTACCAAAAACAGTAGGCCCTGAAGTAACGCACGTAAAGAAATGGTGTAATTTCATTGAATTCATCTAGAGAAATGAAACTCGTTTTCAAATGTCACCCTACTGTAAATATAAAGAAAAAATGTCTCGACTACGAAACTGGTGCGCAATCGTCTCATGAGCGTTATCGTCATTAGCTTACGCATAATTGAATCCTGAATAACACGCACACTCCTTTTCCAAAATGATTCTGCCAATTTGAACTGCCAAATTCATCTACAATAGGTAGGGCGATGTCATAGCGTTTTTCAATAAATGCATTGACCAATGAGTCGCTCAGTTGATAGTCTTTCGTATACATGTTGACGATTCGCGACATAGAAAGACCTCTAACTCTGTGCAATAAAAAATACAAACAGTGTTGGCCACACACTGCTGAGAAGAAGCCTTGTATCTGTTAGTCATTTACTTTGAGGGGTGATTTTGAAGTGTGTCTTCTTAAAAAATGGTCCGAAATAAGACGCATATGCTTCGGGAAGAAGTCAACGCCAACTAAAATAGCCACCCAATGAACTTCTGGTCCTCCTTTCAAATCCGTGTTTGCTATAAGACACCATGGGGGTTTCATACGTTGAGTGGGCAGGCAGTCCGCTGGAAACACCCCTCGACATAAAGGGCGCAACATTATAATCCTCGGTTGATCCTTGCACTGAAAATTGTATCGGAGAAGATTCGGTGATATTAGTGAGAGGGTGATATTCAATCCAATTTCCCTTGACGATGCTGGTTAGTGTTGTAGATACTGTGAAAAAATCCAACTCTGATTTCATGCACTCGCATGAATCATTTTGATCAAGGGCCATGTTGGTGATGATGATTACACGTCGAAAATGTTTGGAGACCTTTTCATTCGCTTGGCTCGTTCTCTTTTTAGGTTTTTGAACTGAACTGAATGTCTTGTATAAAGCTGTTTCCGCCAAACGGCGCTTCAGCGAACCAGGGGTGAAAGCCCCAGACCGGTAAATATTAGACTCCTAAAATGAAAATTTGAGATTTTTAAATTTGAACTTTGTGGGTCGGGTCGGAGAGAAACGTGGCTGAACGGTGACAGGAAGGTAGCATGTTTGGAGGTTTGGAGGAGGCGATGATTGGTGGTGATGGTGGTGAGTGGTGGCTGGCTTCAACGGTTGCTTTTTTTAATTTCTGTTTCTTTTCGATGAATAGGATTTGGATTCGGAGGCTAGACGGACTTCTATTCCCTACGGTGTAGCTGTTTCTGGTAAAAGTTGGTTGGATTGTTTCCGTTCTGGAATTACGTTTCTTCTTTTAGCTGAGGTACCCAAATTTCCATATCTAGGTCGATGAAGGGTGCAGTGGCGTAGCTAGAGGGGGGGGGGCAGGGGGAAATGCCCCCAATTTGCTTTGTGCTACAGTCTTGCCCCCCCCCTCAATGAAATCCAGTGATGTATTCAAAATACTTCTTTCTTACATTTTTTCGAGTTCTAATCAAGAGTATTCATACCTCAGGGTTCATGTTCATACTTCATATGAGGTCAGAACTTGGTTATCAGTTTGTCATGTTCCACTGAACCATTGGATGAGTATTTGCGCAGAAGAGGTGCCCATTAATACATATATTTCTTGGTAATTCATACCATCAACCATCACGGGGTTGCCCCCTAAAGAAAAATCTTGCCCCCCCCCCCAAATAGAATGCTGGCTTCGCCACTGGAAGGGGGTCGTATCCAGGATATTGGTTGTCTGTTTTAGTTGATTATTGATGAAGTGGTGTAGGTGATGTCGAGGAAGTTGTCTTTAAGTTGATTTAGTCTCTCGTTCACTGATGGAATGCTGGCAATGGTTGTTACTGTTTCACAGTTTGTATCCTGTGGCAGATGGTAAGCGATTCTGCATGCTCTGCGTTGTGTGGCTTCTTCAAGTTGTTCTGTGTTGTAAGTGGTAATGTGGGCTAAGGCTGGTGCCGCATATTCGAAGAGTGGTCTGATCATCATCTTCATAGTGGTGCTTGGTGATGCTAGCGGGTGCTCTTCAGTTCCGGCAATACTGAAAAGTAGTCTGACACGTTGTTTGACTTTTCTTTGGTTGAGACGATGTTGATACCCAAGTGTGAGCCGGTTGTCGATGTGTATTCCTAAGAATCGTACTTGGTTGGTGACTGGGATGATGGTGTTGTTGAGTGTGAGATATGGTTGTCTTCTTATTCTGTTTCGTTTAGCAAAGTAGAGAATCTGTAATTTCTTCGGGTTAAGGTTTATTCTCCAGTCATTGCACCATTCGTGGATTCTGTTGATGTATTGTTGTAGGTATTCTTCTGCTCTAAACGGGTGAACGTGACTGGTCCTGATGGCGATATCGTCTGCATATAGTGAAATTTTTGTATAGCCGTTGTCTGGTTGTGGGATTTCTCCTAGGTAGAGGATTTAAAGAATAGGGCTGATGGTGCTGCCTTGAGGTGTACCAGTGGTGATTTGTAGTGGTGAAGAGAACGATGACCCGATTTTGAAGCTGGTAGAGCGATGTGACAGGAAGCTGGAGATCCATCTTGATAGTTTGATTGGAATGTTGTATTTTCTGAGTTTCAGTAAGAGACCTTCTTGCCACATCCTGCATCGCAAAAAGCTGCGTTGGTGTGGTGACCTTTGGTTCTATGAGTTGGTGTGTCTTGTAGAAAGTGGAAGAGTTGGTCAGTTATGCTTCTGTTGCGGCGAAAACCTGCCTGGCTGTTAGGGATAATGTTGTGTTCTTCAATAAACTAGAAAGGACGACTAGCGATGATTTTCTCTAGGCATTTTCCAAGGACTGATAGGAGGCTGATAGGTCTGTAGCTGCCTGGGTGTTTGTGAACCTTGCCAGGTTTTGGAATTACTATGGTGGTGGCTGATTTCCAGATCTTTTGAATGCGCCCGATCTTGAAAGAAGCCTTGTAAAGCACACTGAGTGCGTAGAGGAGTATTGGTGGAGCTGCTTTTAAGTGTTGTTCTGGTGCCCCGTAGTCTGTGTAAGAGTATCTTGTAGATTCACCGGTATTTAAGCAAATTTGCTGACTGACAAAAGGTTGTTGAGCTGGATCCCTGTATTGTTGGTTGACCGGCAACTTAGCGTTATGTGTTTTGCGTTGAGATCTCCAGTGATGGAAATTGTTTTGATGGACTGAAATAGACGCACAGGACCATGACTTGTTTTCCGTTGTTGAAAGTGATGTTGATGGCAACTGCTTCTCCACCTTGATCGGTGTAGGTGTTGATGATGTTGTTTTCTATTTCTATGAAGGTGATGTTTTTCCTGACTGCGATGATTCCTGTGCTGTCTGTAGGTCGCGTGGTGATGATGTTAAAGATTGGAAAATATAGCTGGTGGTTGTGAAGTACTTAGTTGAAGCATGCTATGTTGATATCCATGGTGTTCATGTAGTCCTGTACTTCTTGTAATTTGTTGTTGATGAGTTGGTGTTCAATTGCATTATTCTAAGTTGTTCTGCCATTTATTTCTGCTTCTTCTGTTTCCTCATGTTGGTGGGTGGTAGATTTTTCATAGAGCGGTGTCTAAGGTTTTTATGCAGGTCGGTGTCTTCTAGGTTAAGCCCCTTGTGTTTCTTTAGTTTGGTGGTGATGATTGTGCCAATGTTCTTATCAATGGAAACGGATGGCCGGATACTGGGAGAGAGTACTGAAATCAATATGTCGGCGATTAGGATAGCGAGGTTTCCTTACATGTCATTTAGTTGCTTTGCGATGTTTTGTAGCAATTACTGGAACATGGCTGAGTTTGCTTCGGCAGTTTTCTTCTAGACCTCGAGTAGTTGTTGCGTGTGTGCTTCTTTCAGTTCTTTTATTTGTTTCTGGTGCTCCTCCTGTAGTTTGGTAATCTGGGACTGTTGATGATCATAGGTTGGTTTCTGGTGTTTTTTCGTCTGATGGATGGTGAAGTCTGTCTGGACAGTTCCCTGATGTATTTGGAACATTCACTGTAACTATGTGTCATCTGTGGCAGTTTGCGCATTCCGGTCGTTCTCTGGGCTTCATGCATTCGGATAGGCTGTGTTTGCCCGCACATCTGATGCATGTCTTTCGGTGGGTACATTCTGAGGCTAGGTAGCCGAATCGCTGATAATTGTGGCACTGGATGACTTCTCTGGTTTTCCTGATATTCTCGATGTAGTGGTGTTGTCTGTGGATGGTGATACCTTTGCTACTGCTTTGTTGAGGTCTTCTTGGTTTGAAAAGGTAAGAGCAACTTTCCAGATTGCAGTAGTGGAGCCCTTGATGAAAAAAAAACGTCTTGCTGTTGTTGCGTTTAGTCTGTTTGTCTTTGCTGCTCCGATGATGTCTTTCTCTGAGATGTTTGGGTGTATTCTGGTGGATGGTTTCAAAATTTTGTGTGCGATCTGCGAGGCTAGCAGCCAGTTGTTTGCCGTTGATGGGTGGCCACGTTTGTGATAAAAGTGTCTTCTGGGTATTAACGTAGGTTGCTGCTTTAATGATGTTGTTGTTTTTTTTCAAATACGCATTGAAGTAACTGTTGCGGTTGGGGAGCTGGCTTCGATGTCACGTCTAGATGTCTGTTTCTGGGTGTGTTATATAGGTAAATTCCTGTGAATGACTGGGTGCTGGGCTCTAGTAGAATAAGTTTTAACTGTTGGTTTCTGGTTGTTCGCTGGGCTGGCATCTCTGGTGTTCCTGAATTTCTCTGGTTTGGATGGTGGTGTATGGCTCTGGTACCTGTTCCTCTTGTTGGTGACTGTGATGATATCGGGTATGGGTTCCTCGGTGATTGGGATTATCTGGTCCATTCTAAAGTGCTCCTGACTTTTGGAGCTCGAGAAAAAAAGATTCCAGTGGCCCTAAAAAACTCTAACCGAAAAATACTGAACAGAAGGACCAAAGTGCAAGGGTAATTCCAAAGTGCTCCTGACTTTTTAAGGCTCGAGAAAAATGATGCCAGTGGCTCTCAAAATACTCTCACCGTAAAATCCGGAACAGAAGGACCAATGTGCAAGGGAAATTTCAAAATGATGAGGCAAGGTGACGGGAAAGATGAATAAACAAAAGATTGTTTATTTCACCTGGAAAGTTGAAAAGATGACTCAAAATGTCTCCAAAATGCACGATAAGTTGTCTCAAAAAGTCTCTAAAAAAGTCTGAAAAATAACTCGAAAGATAATGAGTTGAGTGGCTGGCTTTCTCCAATGTAAAGGATTTTTTTCGCTGTCGAAAAAGTCGTCGCTTAGCAGAGGTTTGAATGTGTTCTCCTTGTTGCGCATCGTTCACAATTTCCGTTCCCGTATACAACGCCTCTTTGTCCAGTGTTTTAGCCCCTATCTTTAGAAATGTAAGGGCTGATCTGGCTAAATCGCCCTAAGATGCCTCCTAATTCGTGCCCTTCCTGATGCTGGTAGTCAGTGAACACTGGAAGTCCATGTCTTACTTGTCAGAGGTTGTATTCTTCAAATGAATTCTTCATGTTGATTCGTTTAGGATTAGGTGAACAAATAAGATGTACTCTACTTGAAGTGAAGTTTTACGATCACACGCCCGAGTTGGAATGGAATAAATTGCCCGCGATCATACCTTAAATCTATTTGGATGTTCTCTATTTTTCTGGTCATCTCTTTCTATACATCTGGTTGTATGACATCGTGATGTGCTCCCCTAGGCGTTTTCTCACTTTAAAAAAAAAACGTCACCGATGTTGAATCCCTCCGTACATATCTTTTTATGATCCAGGAAGCCTAATATATTGGCTGGGACCTTGAAGAGCGAGACTATAACCATTTTTTATTCTCACCGCAGCTTTGGAAGAATGCTTGTTGGCATTTTCACGTTGGCTGTCTCCGTTTGGGTTAATGTGTCGTGAACGGCATTTATGACGTCCTGTATGATGTCATAATATCCATAAGGTATAAAAATGTCTCTCTAGTTGAGGAGCATGTTACAATTTTTATCTGTCACATTGTGCCAATCGAAAGGATACTGAATTTCACAAAACACTACTACCTAATTCTCTGATAATACAATAGGCTCTGCCGACTGCGTCGTTAAACTAGAAAGCGTGTTCCGTAAATATTCGTTGGAACTGTTGATAGGCAAAGTCACGTAAAAGTGCGATGCAATCATATCTTGTCCACGCCCTTCACCCAACTGGCATCTGTTAAACTTTGCTGGATATCCCTGCCATTTAACGAAATATTGAGTGTGACCTCCTCGCTTTCGCTTCTTCAAAAAATGTTTCGACTCTAATTTGGGCGCTCTCATCTACGTGAACACTTTGTAGTTCACGTTCATATAAGTTACCCTCAATAGCCTCACCACCCAGTCTTGGAGTTTGTATACGGGAAAAGGTTTGGGTTTCCTCTTCACTATACCGTGAAGACTTCTTCACTCCAACTAGGTAAACCCTTTTCAAATTTGAGTTTTGATTTTGCAATTCTAACACTTTCCCCTAATTTTAATTTAATATTGTCATTCGGTTTCCGTGCTATGGAAGGATATAGCGTCTGCCACACCATTCCTCCATTTTTTTTTGAAACGTCTATGGGTCGCATTTTAATGGATCTGTGATAAGAACGATTGTAACCGTCTAAGAGTTTGGGTAGAAAGTCGATGTATTTCAGAGAATTGCGATGGTTAAAGTCATCCACATCCTCGATTTCATAGTGCGGTTGAATCTTTCTTCGTTAGTGGTCTTGAAATAATGAATGTTTTAATCTTTAGAAACCGTTGAACGCGTTTATTTTATAAACTCCCAACCTCTGTAACTATGAATTTGTAATGGCTTCCTGCCGAAGAAACATGTTTTTATGGCGCTCAATACGGTAGGACCAGATTTATTTTGAACGGTACTACCCACGCACGCTTAGATAAAACATCAATACACGTTGACAAAAATTTATACTCGCGATTATACCATGAAAGAGAACTAAAATCAGCCAAATCCAGCTCCCATTGGTGATCCATTGCACTGACAAATACTCTGTCGGGAAACGTCTCCTTGGGCATTTATGTAACGTAAACGTATTTTGTTTTTTTCATCCAGTCAAGGATTGCCTAATTTGCCTTTCGGGTAAGCGGATGCACCCCTTCTTTATTGACTTCTGAGTAAAGTTTGTTAACCCCTCCATACTTGCTGGGTGACTTTGGTCGTAATAAATCTTATGTAAGTAGTCTTGTTTGCACCCATGGCGGACGGTGCTGGGTTCTTTGTTATGAGAGGAGCGGACAGTGAATGGCAAACTCTCGTCGGTATCATTATTTTAAATGACTACACAAAGGTGTTGGTACTATACCAATTGCAGGGGAATTACCCGGAAAGGTTTGGGAGATGGGGGGAAGGGGAGGGGGTGTCATATGGATGGGGTGGATTAGATTAATATTCCGCCAAACAATTAAAAAAGAACGTTGACTTGGAAGACAACAAAAACAAACAAAAATAAACGAAAAATATTGTAACTGTTGAATATAAACTGTAATAAAGACTTACAAAAATGCTTTACATCATATTTGTATAACACTTACAAAAGTAGCATTGACATTAACTGTTAAGTGTATTTTCTAATGTTTTTACTGTTTACATTACAAATGACTACTTAATCTTAACATTATTCTTCTTAAAACGTCAACATTTCTGCGTAATGCACGGTACACATAATGATACATTTCCCACAATACATCTGGTGGAATATGGAATTTCAACGCACGACATTGAACCAAATATTTTGTATTGGAAATGGCTACGTTGTCCAAGTTTCTTACAGCATCATCCAGCAACAAATCTAGGCGTTCATCGTCCGTGCTCTGTTTGGCTCGGATGGTCCACACTACAACCGTAACATAATTCATCACATTTTTATTTTATAAAGCTCCAAAGCGCCTTG
The DNA here is from genome assembly GCA_000934455.1 of Apostichopus parvimensis. Taxonomy (NCBI): domain Eukaryota; kingdom Metazoa; phylum Echinodermata; class Holothuroidea; order Aspidochirotida; family Stichopodidae; genus Apostichopus; species Apostichopus parvimensis. The sequence goes on from KN882628.1 coordinate 96,485, forward strand.
CAAATCACTTTCTTTGCTAAACGATGCAATTTCTTTTTATGATCGTTTGTCGTGGACCTCATCCAAGATGGTGTCTTCACTGAACAGCCTCATTGGACGACATCTGGGGTTTCGCTCTGGACATGCCTTGAAACTTTGGGTGCTTCGTTATCCGGTTGTTGTGCATTGACGATCCGTTTCATCAGAATCCAGTACCCAGATGACTTCAGTTTCATCCTGAAACATATGAATACTAAAAAATGCCGTCTTTGAAATCCGCAACCATTGTTTTTAGTTTTTCTTCAATGTTCGACACGACACTCTCCAACCAAATCCACTGCTTCCCCGTTAAATTGATACCTTTCTTTGTCGGATTACATTTACCAAACTCTCTGTGTCGCATGTGCCCACGTAAACTGATGAATATCTTCCCGGCTTCCAAAGAGATAAGCCTATCATTTTGAAAGGTTTGAAAAAGGTTTTCAAGCGTGTTAGTTTCATTCTCAGGTTATAAATGATGTTTGCCACATATTTCACGTGAAGGCCATCAACTTCTTTTAACGATTTGGTAATATGCGCTATGAAAAACCTGAGTTTACCCCACTGTTTAACGGATAAAGTAAGTCCTGATATACCTGGCAGTAACACATCACACCCACCCTTGTTATAAAATTGTCTAATGGTAATGTAGACTTTGTCAAGAAATGTATGCAAGTATACATAGGTACAGTATTGCCTTCGTGATGAAATAGAGCAGGTTTACTCACATACCGTTGGTAGCGGTGACCGCCTAATCGGGCTCGGCCAATGGAGACGCGTTTCCTCATCATGAGGTGTTGATGGCGTTTTATCTTTCCCTACCTGGACCAATTTAACGATGCCTAATTCCAAAGGCACTGCGTGTTGAAAAAAAGTCCGAAATTTTCAGATTGTTGAAGCAGCAAAATTTAACTAAATCCGAACTTTTCAGATGGTTGAAGCAGGAAAAAATAACTAAGTCCAAAAATATGAGATAGGTTGAGTACAACGTTGAGAAACGATGTTAGTAGTGAGATGTCTCGATGCAGAGTGATCTTATATAGGGTTTTACAACACACCAATATCTCTGTTTTTAATCTTAAGACAGTAAAACGACTGTAAGTCTTTCCCATCAAAAACATAAGTTTGAACATATAAGTACATTGAACGGTACTTGATTATTCCATTCAGAATTGATCTACGTCCGTTTGTCTCCATAAGGAACAAATAAACTAGTGTCTTGATTTAATTACCCTCATCCAATCTTCGAAAGCTATTATCGTCTGTTAAAAAATAATCCCTCGCCATAATTTCTATAGATTTCTCTATATCCGCTCTTCTTCATTATAATCCCCCTCCATAAGAGCACTTTGCTTAAGCTTCTCATAAACATACCCTTTCATTCGATGACACACGCCGCTGTTGATGCCAATCATGTCAGAAGTTGTTGCCAACGTGTCATGTTTCTATCACCAAATTTTGGAAATATAGGGCGTTCTACTTAGAGGTTGATGACCTGGTAAAAAAAAAGTTGAATTCTAGGCTACACCGTCTTCGGAAGATGTCCCTCTTCAATGTACGTTTGGAAATTCTAGAGATGTTTTATAATGCTATAGTTTGTGGAATTTTGCATACTTTACTGGTAATGTGATTAAGTCAGAAAGGGATCGTATTGACAAAATCATCAAGAAAGCAGGAAAAAAAATGTTTGGGGAGGGGGGGGGGAGGGGATGTTCTCAGTCTGTACTTGACTCGGTCTACCAATGCCGCCTACAGTCGAAGTTAGATACGGTTTGGAGTGACTGTAGTCATCCGTTGTATTCAACACTTCGTAACAGTCTTATACATAGGGATGATAGGGTTATTGGTAGACTGAGAATTCCTAAGCTAAACACTAATTGTTATCAGAATTCTTTGATGCTGACGATGTCAAAATACGTATACAAATTTAGTGAATTTAGTGCTTCAGAACAAGCCAAAATGTTCGAAAGAAAACAACTAGCTCATCTTGTCGGGTTAGGTTATGCGATCAAAATGATAGCAGAAATGATGGAAATCTCTATAAAATCGATAATTAAAGAATCTACGGAAGTATTTCAACCTAAGAAAAATATACATATGTGGTCAAGTTACAGATACGGATCTAGCCTAACGTTAGGTATATAATATAAAGCCTTTGTAAGTATAACCAGTTTACCGCATTGCCTGGATCAAAACTACAGGCTATGTGATGTCATTGTATGGGTAAAAATAAGGAAAGGAAAGATCTTCGATCATAACTTTAGGGCCACTGCTTTCAATTTGTATACGTATTTTGACGTCATAAAAGTGAACAGCGCTGTCAGCATCGAATGAGACAACAACATCAAATGAGACAAAAGCATCAAAGGAGACAACAATATTATAACAGACAGCATAGAAGTAAACAACATAATAATTACCCTTTCGGCGTTCCATACAAATTCGCTTCGCTGATTTGCTTCGCTCTGCGGATTCGTTTCGTCTGCTGATTCGCTCCTTGTTCACATTTCAGATTGCATGCAAGTACGAGTACACACATACACACACACGCACGCCATCACCATCGCATGGATTCTTTTGGCCTTCGGCAAGAAATAAAAACAGCAGACTTCATTTACTTGGAGTTTTTATTTCAAGGTGATCTCTAGCAAAACAGTATATGTAAAAAAGATACATTCCAAATGATATATTTTTTGTAGTCTCACTGATATTACTAGTGACTGAAATACGCAACTGCATAATGTTTTCATGAAGTGTAGAAAACAATTGCTACAGATATTATGGCAGCTGTTTACATTTTAAACCAAAGTTACATAACCACATTATAAAATAGTTTTTCATTTGTTTCTCATCAATATACAGGTTTAACAGTAAATAGGTTAATAACATTAACGTAATTTAAACGAGAAAGGAAGTAGCCTAGAAAACCTTGCAAGGCTTAACGAGCAGTGCCACTCCCTTTGCAAAGGAAAATATATCAAAAGACAAAACAAAAACCATCTGCCCCCCACCCCCATTCCCACCCCCCTACACTCCCAAGGAAAAGAAATGTCAACTGAAATAAGGCACATATCTAAGATCGGAGAACAATGAAAGGAACATTCTTGACAGTTACTTGAAAAGAATGAGCTATGATTCCTTTTAAATGAGTGTGGTTCAAGAAAATTTTTCAGAGTATTAGGCAAAGATTTCTAACAAGTAATAGCACGATAACGTAAACTATGTTTCTTAATGTTAGTCTTAGGACGTGGCATGCGCATATGTTGTTGTCGACCTGTCTTGTGTATTATGTATGTGTGATTCTTTGTTGTTAGTAAAAAGAAATCTTTTAAGACGGGAGGATTAATATTATTTATAGATCGATAAGCAAAATTGGCTATGAGCATTGATTAAATCAGAATTAGTTTGCGAATATTGACTGCACCGAATAGCTTGCTAGTGTGATCAGTTAGCAGACGATATATGGCGAATTGCTCTTTTCTGGAGAGCGAAAACTTTTTTTTAATATTGTAATACGCTGTGCCAGCTTAAATTGTCATGCAATAAGTCAAGTGAGGATATATAAGAGTAAAGTTCAATGAACGAAGAATATTCTTAGGTAGTGAATGCTTCAGGTTAGAACGAATTCCAACATCTCTAACAACAGTCGTTAAAATAGACTTCAAATGATTATTCCACGTCAGACCGGAGTCAATAATATAAACTTGTATAAGTTACCCAATTTAAACACTTTCCATCCATTTTAATGTCAAAAGACAATTTTCTCTGAATATTATTATGAAAAACTATTTAATTTGTCTTGCTCACATTAAGATATAGTTTATCAGCAGAAAACCATTAGTAAAATTCAGAAAGTTTACAGCAAATTGTATCTTTCATGGTAGTAGAATTGCGGACAGTAAAGAAGATAATTGTATCGACCGCAAACAAAATGGTGAAGCAATTCTCTGAAACAAGGTAAATGTCATTAACATAAATACAGAGCAGAGGTCCTAAAGTAGAACCTTGTCGGACACCACATACAATATTCAATGGTATTGAATCGACATTATTGAATGAAGGGTAAATTGCATTCTATTAGAAATATAACTCACAATCCAATTAAATGCGATACCTATGATACCATAGTAATGACATAGTTTCATAAATAAAATCTTGTGATCAATGGTGTCAAACGCTTTAGACAAATCTAAGAAATCGCCCACTGAGATCAGTTTCTTGTCCAATGCGTCACACAACTAATCCAATGCATTTGTTAAGTCAAGTTCAGTTGAGTGTCCTGGACGGAAGCCGTATTGAACTTTAAATAAAATATTGTGGGTATCTATAAAATTATGAATACGTTTATAAATTATTCTCTCAAATATCTTGGAATATTTCTGGATATCTGACAAATCTATACCAGATGCTGATGAACAGTATTACTGACATCTGTTCTCCATGATGGTTTTTTTGATGTTTTGGTTCTCTGATTCGGTCATACCACCAGAAACATAATGAAATGATTAATGATATTCTGTTAACATTAGAACCAGAAAGCAGAACGAGTAGTGTTGTCTACAATGGTAGTTAATCATAAATGCAAGTGTATAATTCTAAATTGATGTATGTTATTAATATTAGTTTTAAAGCTGAATTTACAAATAACCAAAAAGGAGAAACAACATTTTCTGCAACTGTAAACTGATTCATTGCTTTAAGACAATTTTGAGTTTTGTTTTATTCTTGACATAATTCATTAAAATATATTTTTTGTTCATATCAATTGTAGTCAGCACCTCTCAACTCACATATAACTTCAGATATCAGTTATTACAGTTGCAATATTCAAAATATACTGACTTCTACATAACATATTTTCCAATCAACAACACCACAAGTTGACTTTCTGACAGACACTGTCACATTCGTTCCTCAACGAAAAGAGGAAACAGAACAGTTTGGCTGGAGATCTGCATATCTACCTCTGTTTGTTGGCACAGCACTTGCCTGGATCTAACTATTATAAGTTATCATCTTGGATAGTGGCTAAAAAGGTAGAAAAGAAAAGTTGATGGTCAAAAATTTTCTATATACAAATGGTCAAAAAACTTCTTAATGCAGACGTTTTTTCTTTCACAAAATAAACATCATCAAGAGAGCTTTCTGGCAAAAATTATACCCTACACAGAAATTACAAATAAAATATCCTTACAACACTTAGTGTTATTTTTTGTTGAAGTTGTTACTTGGTGTCTTACATGAACAGAGAGGGAATCTTTGTAACTTTACAACGATGAGATATTATGGACAATTTCCTGGAATAATGAAATTTGATTCCATCAGTCCACTTAATTAATTAGAAAGTTTTGAAAGTGAGATTTTAATGAAATTTAGTGAAATTTTATGTATGAAACAGTTAGATATTTAATTGCTAAGTTCCTTTTAGGTATTTATATTATTACATTAAATATTTACCTTTAACATACAGCTTTTCTTGCAGGTCTCTGCGGCCAGCTTTATCTAAAGCCTCTCCCAGTACTCTGTATGTGGCTCCACTCCCTTTGCTCTCTTTCCAAATCTCTAACATCCGATAAACAGTTTCCTTTAGATCCCCGACGTTATCACTCTGGATGATAGAAAGCTTTGCGGTCGTAAGTCCAAGATTTCTACCTACATCTTTCCATTTATTTGGAATTTTCTCTGAGAGATCCTGTAATATGATCAAAGTCTTTGTATATTGAGTTCTACCTGAGTTAAACATACACAAACTATATCGGTTCACTATCAGGTCCCCTGCTTAAAGTATTTAATCATTTTTTGATAAATTGATTATAGTGTGAAGTAATATTCACAGCGATTGTCTTCCATTTATAGTTCTCTTACAAAGTATACCAGAACTGATACCTACTGTATATTGGATATATATATTAAAATGTGATACAAAGTGATAGTGGAATTAACATGCGGGTCATGAGTCACTTGAGTCAGGAAAATGACTGGTAATGACTCAACTGGAAAAGGGATCCATGACCACAATGCAGGCAATGAATCAGAAAAAAATATAATGATTGTCACTAGCTAGATGTCTTTCAAATGTCATTAAAATAATAAATAGCGCTTCTCACAAGTACAAATTCGAAAATCATGTGCAGGCGTGCATACCCTGAACGAGCAAATCGAGAACATTATAAAACAAAGATTGGTGACAAGTTGTGAGTCACCACTCAACCTAAATGTGTAGTTTGCTCATTTATACCCAACGCATGCTCTATTTGCACATTTTAACATGTAGCCCTTGCATATAACTGGAAGGAACTTCAGTGTGCCTCGCACAATGCTCATGTGAGTTGTTTCAAAATGTTCGCATGCTGCTCGTTCTGGGTGCATTTTCTCATCTTGCATGATTGCAGATGAAACAAGCACTCATGGAGTGAGCACGTATACAAATGCGTGCAGTATGCAATTTGTTTAAAATATTTGCAACTGGTGCACATCCCCATCTGGCACACATGCAAGTGGCAAACATCATTTCCACCATGAGCACAATAAGATATGTGTCCCCTTACTTTGGGTGCTGGAGAATAGGTTTTTGTATGTATCACCTGATTGCTAGAGCAACTGTGTGTCCTAGATCAGAAATGAGTTTTAGATAACTTGACCATTTCAAAAGTAATTCCTTTGTGAAAGTTGTCGTCAGTAGTGTCATAGGTGGACGTGGAGAACTCTCTCGGCCGCTTAAAAGGGCAAAGGTCAAATCCTGTGACATTTAGTGACATATAGGAAAGCCAGTCGTCAAAGATATGGTGCTCAAAATTAAAATAATGTCATATTGTAAGAAGGTGTAAGATCTGTCACATTGTTGCTCCTAATTTCTTTTGGCAAGTAAGAATTAATATTGCCTGTCACCAGTCTGTCAGATATTATGAGTGATGAATGTTTTGTCATTCTGAAATTAGAACTGGGACCTAACAGTACATTTCAGAAAAAGGTGACTACTATGGTAACATTTTCAAGCAGCCCCAAGTGTGCAATGGACATTTTCCCAGCCAATGTAAAATATGTAATTTCAGAAGAATGCTGCAATCCCACCCCTTACTTAACACAGGTTTACAAAAAAGACCATTGAGAATGTGCAACCTTCTGGAGGAAGGTATAAAATCTGTAATTATTTCTTTTGGCTACATGCATGTAGAACACATTATGGGGAGACAATTGCTCAACTACAATTTTCACCTACTCTGTAGTTGGTTGAGTTATATACAGTAACGTTTGTACTACTAACCACCTTAAACGAGTTTGAGAGCTTACACAAGTTTCAGACATTAACCTCTGTTGATCTCAAATGCCTTTGAACTAAACAAAAGTGTTCTTCTACTCAATAACATGCATCCATGTGCTACTTATGGAGTTCATCCAACATCTACTTTGTGAGTTGTTTACAAGGAGTTTAGACTTTTGACTTTGGCAAGGAATCAAAAATGAAATAACAAAAGGCAAATGGTGCATTCTGAGTCATACTTTTAAGACTATAATTTTAGTCCTCAAAAATATCTCAAAATGGAATGTTTTGGTAATAAAATTTGTTATAAATTCAACATTTCTCCCCACTGATTGTGGTAGGAACCTGGACCTTTATGGGAGGGGCAGAAGCAAAGCATTTTATAAGAGGGAGAGGGTTCTGCCCTGGTATAGCATACAGAAATTACACAGCCTGTTGTACATCAAGACAATGCAGAGATGTCCTAAATTGCAGCAAATAGCTAAATCTTTGATTCAGGATATAATAAAAAAACCTAAAGAAATCAAATTACAATCAAGAAATCAACTGACTATGTTAGTGAAATATATATGTAATTCTCGCTGTAGTACAAGATGGAATAAATTAGACAGTAAGAGACCAAATGCATGTGCTGTGTACACTAGTCAGAGTATAACAACAAATATTAGTTCAAGGTGTATGCCCAATCAGAGACTTGCCTACTTGAATACAAGCTAAGTCAGTAGCCCATCCTTTCTTCCATTTTGAATTGCTAGATGCAGTTCAAAGCACAAGAATGTTTATTAGTTTTGTTAAGAGTGCAAAAGAGTACAAAAGAACTTGTGTTGTAGGACAGGATAATGCCATAACCAGAATAGCAGATTAAATATCGACTTAAATGCAGTTCATGGGATTTTAGTTTGTAATGCATGTGCGGGAGGTGGAAATGAAGCTTGGGTCGGGGGGGGAGGGACATGCATGGTCAATCAATTGCATATTGCACAGTGCATTTCCACCTAATTTTGTCTCCAATGGAACAAAGGACCCAATGAACATGTTAATGTCAATTAAGTTTATTGGGACTATATTGATCAACATGAACACTTCTTGAGGGAAAGAAATTTAATGGTACAGCTGAACCCCCAAAACTGTTCAGTACAAATTGCATGCTGCTACTCTGTTTTCCAACTCACAGAAAACTCTAAGTCATATTTACATGATTGCATTGAAGTTTGTAAACTCACTTCCACTTTGCATGCTCAGAGAAACTGATGCTGCACCCAAGAAGAGAATATATATACAAGACAGTGGTTGAAACTGTGAAAGTTGTGCTCAGTGCATAATTTATTGTATGGTATCTCCAAAAGTTGACTTGTGAACCAACATTGTGCCGGTTGTATGCTTCTCTTGCACCAGTTGCAAACATGTGTGTCAGCTGTGAACATTGCAAATTGACGCACTCTAATGTGTTAAAGCTCATTCACAAAGCATGGCACGGTTGTATGCTCTGTCAAAAATCATTATAAGTTACTGTATTCACTGTTGAACAATTCAGTCTCGTAGATGAAACTAACTGCAGCAAGAACATACCGCATTCAAATCAGATATCATAAAGCAATATCAGTACTATAGATGGCAAGCATTTTAGTAGAAATAAATCATGATGAAATAGATGAAAGCAAACTATGGAGCCTGAACCTCCAAGTAGGTATGCCTTAAGGGCCAACATGGACAAAACTGTAAAACACCAATTTGTGTAATATGCTCCAGAAAGACTTTTTTCCCAAGACAACAGTATTTTGTGAATTTAAATTATTACCCTGAGAATGCCTTCTCTGACTGGTAGATCAATGTTTTCTGGGAGTTGTTTGACAGCTGGACTTTCATCACAAGTCTTCTTCTTCTGTGACTGAGATAGAACTGCAACTACTAATTTGTCAGAACTGTTAGCTGCAGAATCTTTCTCTCCATCCTAACATCAGTAAACAAGAAAGAAATTAAATGGACTTTTAACTTTCTTAAATTTTGTGATCCAGTGTTGTAACCAAGTCATTTTTTGTCACATAAACACACCAGTCAATGTTTATCAATTCAAGTCAAGTCACAGGTAAATTTCATTTCATCAGGACAAGTCATGCAAATCAAATCAAGTCACAAGTCAATGTTTCTCAGTCCAAGTCAAGTTACAAGTCAAATATAAAAGCAACTAATATAGTCCTACTATAGGTATAGGCATTACAACACATGAATGGTTAAGGGCCAACAGTTATTTTTGTGCAGTGCAAAAAAACAATTGTTGTTGATATGTATGCTTGCAGTATATACTATAGCTTATTTAAGAAAACAGAGGATGAAACAGAAGTATGTTATCCAAGCACACTTCCTTTCTGAGGTCCCTCCTTGAACATATTTTATTTACAACTGCCTCACAATTTGACCTGTGTGAATTTAAACACTACCCTTGACCGCCATCCAAAGCAATAGGATTCATTTCAATGTGACATCCACCTGCTAGATTTGACATCCATTCAAATTTTCCCCGTTGGTATTATATGTAACTGGCTTCACATTGTGACCTCAAATGACCCTTAACCTCCACAATAAATATTAGAAAACATCTACTCAATATTGGTTATCCACTTACTATTAGTTGACCACCATTCCATATCAGTACATACTCTAGGACTAATCAGGAATATGCTGCAGCCTTGGTGACATTGCGTGCTTACTGTACAGTTAAATGTGAGTAGATCATGGCAGTAGCTGATCAAACTCAGATGGTAAATGTAAGTGATGCTGCTGATCATACTTGTTTGGTTTTTTTAACATAGTTAGGCAGTCAATAAAGCAAACTTTTAATTCCACTTATCCTGTAAAAAATATATGACTTTTAAACAAAGGTACTGTATATCTATATTCATTGCTACCCATTGTGTAGCTAATGAGAGTACAGTATGTCAAATTTAATATTGTAGCACCACTAACATTTCACAATATTAGTGTCTATAGTTTTGTCCCCTGTATGGCATACCTCCTCCCCTTCACTTTTTTTAATTTTCCTTATTGTTCTCTACATAGTCATGTTCCCAGAGTTCAGTGACTCTGTGATCATTAGCCCCATTGTTTGCTGTAAAAAGGAGCACACTGTTCCCTTTGTGGTCTCTGACAGGCTTTACCACAAGATCCCTTATGCCTTGTTTGTTAAATGCCATATGTTACCTTTTGGTTAACTTAAGTATTCGGTGGGTGACAGGTGTAGTTAACCGCTTTTCCCCTTCCAAGTTCAGTACTCATAGGCCAGGCTTTGTTTTATTATTTGTTATGTCTTAAAGGGCATGTGACACAAAAACAAAAATCAAGACATCTTTATAACGTGTAACAACTATCCCAAATCGACTTTTAAAAATACTTCAGATTCAAACTTGGTGAAATATAATTCCGCTCATATCAGGCCATCGAATGCCAGCTAATGTCGTTTTCATCTTTGATGACATATTGGGTTGGAGTGCAGAACGTTGATAAAGTTATCACTTCTGTGCAGTATACTTTATCAGAGGAATTCACGCTAATACCCAAAACAACCATAGCAGTGCCATATTTTCCTCTCCATACTGAAGAAGAGAGCTCAGATACTAAAAAAACTAGCAAAGATGATGGTGAAAATATTGACGATCCAGGATTTGTGCCTGGCCGAGATATCTAGCCTTACATATATGAGCCAGAAACAGATGAATCAAATGACAAGTCCGATGGCAAAGGCCATGCTGGAGGAGGGATGCACACGGCGGCGATGATGCTAATTGCCTATTAGGAATTTGGACTGGCCACACTTTATTAATGAAGGATATGTGAGTTAGTCGAACATTCCCCCCAAAGTTGTCATAGGCCTAGCCTTGGCTAATTTGCAAGGATACCGTGACTCCTTCCCTGTTCGACATCTAATTTGCATATTTATCGCAAGTTCAGCCATTTTGTGTGTAGTGAATGGGACTTAATTAAGCTAATAAGTAATCAGTAAGCTTTTTGTCGTACAAAATTATTCATATTCTTAGATTATCATCCAAAGAATCACTAGTATGAATTTGAGAGAGATCTATACCGTGTCACATGTCCTTTAATAGTTCTTTTATAATCAGTGTAATCTCTGGAGGAATTAGTTAAAGGATTAGGAAGACAGTTTGACTTCTTCCTGAAGAATATGTGACCAATTCTTAAGTAAAATTAGGTTAAATAAAGTCTGGTATTGTGGAATAAAGAATTTCTCTCAAAGCTTCTCTTTGTTTTAAAATTTCTTAAAACATCCAAGTTTACAAGCAACTCTGCCATTCACCAAGACACTCCAAGCTCCCATGCATCTCCAGTAGAGACAAGCTATAGAAGACTGATATAAATTAATTACACTTATTTCCATACAGGTAGGAGTATATCCCGCCTTAACTTTGCCCCAGAACACTCAGGAGCCTAGTCAGTTTCATTGTGCATATCTTGTGTATATTAGTTGTGAATGTATATGCAGGTTAGTTGTGTTATGGCAATGTGCACACAGAGTAGCAACCTTATTAAGTTTAGGTTTGCATTAAATATATTGCTCTCCTGTGAATCCAGAATGCATAAAGAATGTATTTATTATTTAAGAATTATTTGCCTGTAACAACTATAGTGAATCTACGGGTTAAGTCATTACTGTTGTAATTTGTGTAAATTCTGTTTTATTTTAACTGAACTTTGTTAAATAGTATATGTATAGGGTTGAGTATGGCACTTATATGTCCTCAACCATTGCAATCTTATGTGAGTACCGTTATGACCTAATATACATTGAATTAATGTGAGAGTATTGAAAGTGATGAGGCTTTTGGTCCAACGATAACCCACACTGGGATATTTATTAGTTTTATTATGTGTTGCTGTTATTCTGTTAAGCATCACCCGTCACTGTAATTCACTCACATTGATTATTGAGTTAATTGGTACTAATTATCACCTATTCGAGCTATCTTTACTTTTACTAGTTGTCATGGTGACAGGATCGACTAGCCTAAATTTCTGTGAACTTCTCAGGTTGAAAGGGTTGTAGCAATATATATTAGTAGACATATTGATATATTGTGAAATTTGTGGACTGTGGCACTGTTGAGGTTTTGTTAGAATGTTAGCAATTATTAGCATGTCTTCATCCCTCTTAGTCACTCGCAATTGGTACAGACTCCATCTGACCAGATATAGCTGACACACTAGGTGATATAGTCTCTGCTTTGTAGCCTAATGTTAGTCCCTGGGGTTGCTTTGGTACCTGAAGCCTAACAAAAGGTGTTAGTTGCAATGACAACCTGTGGTCTAAGTCAGAAGTTACACATGGGCTGAAGTGGTTAGTGTTCTACTACTTCTTGTTGTTGTTATTATTACTGTTAGGATATGTTGATAGTGGAACTAGGGCAACCAGCTTCTAGTTATATATTATACTGCGACATTCCTAGATTAGAACTGCTATGCCGACTAGGAATAGACAGTCTATTTATTTTTTAGCACTATGTTATTGCTATGTATGTATGTATGTATATGTGATCTTCCCGCAAGCAGGAACTCGCGAAGGAAGCCATGGAGGCTTTTAGACTCGCAAGCTGACCGAAGCCAATCTCTCGGCACACATCCATTTAACGTCCATGTCGGGAAGTTGTTATTGAACAACACCCTTGCCAGACGACACACCTTGCTGTCGACGGGGAATCGAACCGGGGATCTCATGACTGGGAGACGCCGGCGTTAACCACTAGGCTATACACTCCGCCTAGCTGAGCAACATAGGGATGTAACTATATGGTTAACGACCACTTGCGTATTATTGTATGTTTATGAATGTTCACTTGATCATCAATATAATTGATAGTTAATACACCTATTGTCAGGCCGAAAAGGTATGGAAAATGCACTTTGTTTCACTATGTATGAGGTGACCAGATTGAAACTGAAATATGCTAGGTGGTTAGTTTTGCCACCCTTAGTTATTATCTTTCTGTACTTGTACATGTGTTAGGTAGGAGAGATACAGGTAGACTATTTCATTCTTATTATGTTTTGCTTATTAGTTAGATTACTTATTGCAGGAAATTGTGAGCCCCTTGTCTTTTGTTTATATTGTATTGTAACTGTTATGATTTGGCAATATTAGTAATGTATGGTGACCATTCACAAAGACACTCCAAGAGACAGACACAACTGTCAAGATCGACTTAAAATTAATTATATATATATTAGTTTACATACAGCATTAGGTTAGTAATGTATATAACACCTTACTGAGGGACTGGTCAACTTTGCGCTAAACGACGCCCTTAGGAGAGGTTGTAAGATGCTGGCACCCCATTCATGGTCATGTAACTCGAGGGAATGGAGTAGATGTACCCCCCTAGCTTAGATGTTCTCGCATACTGAGGGACTGTAGTGTATGGTGAGATGGGCACGCCTCTCAATTAGAAGATTTATTAGTATAAATTCACACTGTAGGTATATCATGTTCAGCCTACAGGTTCTATTATGTAAATTTCACTTCCAACTTTTAACCTACTTTTCTCCACCTTTCTTTATCCTGACAGAAGAATAATATCAATTGTTCTCCACATAAGGGAAACAAAACAAGTCAGGTTTGAGACTATGAATGTATTGTAATTGTACGAAATTTCTAAGGGTTTGAAATTTATTCAACCTGAGTTTTTGTGTACATTGTCAAAATAGGCCTACATATTGTACAGTAGCCTATAACATCAACCCCTTCTGCAAAAAGAGAAAACTCAGAGTGAAGACCCTCCTAGTGGTTACTTGCCTTGACAGTAAATGCAGAACAAGCATTCAAGTTTACTTATTCTGCTATATGTCTTGCAGAATGTTATATCAGGGAACTGCTACTTGGGAACTAACTCTCCATAAATTCTTCTAAATCATCAGTGGCCCAATTACTCTAAGGAACCAGTTTACTTCCTATAAATCATTGCAGTTTTGTCACATTTGTCAGAATTGGCTAAAACACATGAAGTTTGCCACCAGAATGGATATCCCACTTATACCAGAAAATATTGTGACAATTTCTGTCACTACATCTATAGATAATGGTTGAACTGTTTATAAGGTTAAGTGATCAAAACTGATATAAACTGACTTCAGCTTACTGCCTGTATTTAATAGACAGAAGGAAATCACTATTAAATGGTACTTTGCAGATAATCTTTGACCTCTTTGTTAGCTGAAATTAGCAATGACGTCTTACAGTTGTTATGTACAGTGATATGGTATGGTGAGAGAGAAATAATATGGTTTGAAATACTACTGAAAGTAGATGTTTGCAAGTACAATTAGGTCATATGCATATTATTTACTATACATTACACTGTGTCCTTTCACATACTGGAGTGCTGAAACCAAGACTGACTGATCATTATGTTATCATTATCTGAGGATGTTACTAAGTCAGAAGAAAGTTTGAGTCATTTTAGGAACTTTGAATGACCTTCTAGGAATTCTTTCCCACTGCCAAGTGATAAACGTTGCCAACACTGATCAACATAATAGTTGCAGCAAACATGATGAAGATGAATTTTCGAAAGGTTTCAAAAATATTCAACACTGTGAACCCTTATAACCTTGGTGTAAAATATTACTTTCAATATTCCCTCTTTTGCGATAACAAGTTTTGAATGCTTTCATGTTTTCATCTCTGTTGACTTCATATGACGTTTGACCTGCATACAAATATGTAGACGTTTTGCCCATCGGGTCATTCCATGCCAAATCAACAAGCAAAATTTGATTTCGACACCCACCGTCTCAGATTTTCACCAAATTCGGTGTAGAGTTTCATAATATAAAGATAAGAATCCACGCCAAATTTTAGCTGAAAATATTAATCGGTTCGTGAGATATCGGCTTTCAAAAATTGGTGAAATTGACCCCAAAAATCCAAAATGGCGGCCATTTTGAA
Source organism: Apostichopus parvimensis (assembly GCA_000934455.1). Lineage (NCBI taxonomy): Eukaryota > Metazoa > Echinodermata > Holothuroidea > Aspidochirotida > Stichopodidae > Apostichopus > Apostichopus parvimensis. Next base: position 111,715 of record KN882628.1, read on the forward strand.
TTGACCTAAATTAATACCCCCGGACTTTTTCTTCAATAACTTTTCTTCTGAGTAAGCTACAGACATGAAACTTGGAATTCAATTTAAAGCATGGAGATCCTCAATATGGACATTAATTTAATGTAGGAGGGTAATAAAGGTAATATAAAGGGATTTTGAGTTTTAAGGAGTGAAAAAAAATTGCAAAAACTTTATTTTCACACCTTCTCATACATATGAAAAATTTTCAATGTGGGACAGCATCTATGAATCTGGAATTTGGCACATTGATAAAGCATATAACAAAGAATGGTTATGCAAAAAATTGTGATGGTACTCTCTCTCTAAATGGAAATATTTTTTTCTGAAGTTGGAGAAAAATGTCGCAAATTTTCACAAATTTGGCTGAAATTGCTGATATTCGTTATGTACAATCTGCATTCGTCATAGGTAACAATATTTTATGTCTGAAGTTGCAGAAATTGTGGAAGATATGTGACCACTCTTCTAGTTTAGCTAATTTTTAGGAAAATTTACGGTCTCAATTTTTTGTAACAAGTAATTAAAATGGCAGAAAATGAGATAGGGGCCTAATATGGCCCTACTTTGAGGGTACTTTATATTCACAAACAAAGGCATGTTTGAGATTTAATTTGCATAGGATCCTTGTTCAGTGCCAGTTGTACAGGAAAAGTGCCAAAAGAAGGTCAAGCGGGTCGTACGTTTTACAAACAGCGCCCTCAAACTTACGAAATCTCACTTCTGGCCCTAATTGGGGGTCCAATTTGGGCCTGTGGGTAAATTTCAATTTTTCTTTAAACACCATATTCCAGGAGTGTATTAACCTTATTTTTAA
>KN882628.1:112599-124784 GCA_000934455.1 Apostichopus parvimensis
TCTGGCCCTAATTGGGGGTCCAATTTGGGCCTGTGGGTAAATTTCAATTTTTCTTTAAACACCATATTCCAGGAGTGTATTAACCTTATTTTTAATAACTGAAATCAAAAGTTTGTGTTTTATTTTTATCTCTTCACATTTACGACTTAAAAATTGCGAAAATCATGCATTTCATATGTATGAAAATGCTTGCACAAGCCGATTTGAGCAGTTCAAATAACAACAACTTCTTAGCATGAGCATACAGGTGCCTAAAAAATAAGAGGGTGGTACACTAGCATAAAGACTCCCAATAAAGTGCCTTCTCTGGGTCATATGCCCAACGATGCATGAGAACAGCGCCCTCAAAAATCACAATTTACCAATATTTTGGGCTATTTTGTACATATACGGCAATTTAGGCTGCTCATCGGAGCATTAAGAAATTGTCAAAAAGATATTTTAACTTATTCTTTGCATCATAACTATACATGTCTTACTAGTTTTGTATTGAAAACCAAGAAAAACCCTTTAAATTATGACCAACTCTGACCTTGAAATGCCCAAAATAGCCCAAAATATTTTCATACATATGAAATGCATGATTTTCGCAATTTTCGAGTCGTCAATGTGAATAGATAAAAATAAAACACAAACCATTGATTTCAGTTATTAAAAATAAGGTTAATACACTCCTGGAATATGGTGTTTAAAGAAAAATTGAAATTTACTCACAGGCCCAAATTGGACCCCCAATTAGGGCCAGAAGAGAGATTTCGTAAGTTTGAGGGCGCTGTTTGTAAAACGTACGACCGGCTTGACCTTCTTTTGGCACTTTTCCTGTACAACTGGCACTGAACAAGGATCCTATGCAAATTAAATTTCAAACATGCCTTTGTTTGTGAATATAAAGTACCCTCAAAGTAGGGCCATATTAGGCCCCTATCTCATTTTCTGCCATTTTAATTACTTGTTACAAAAAATTGAGACCGTAAATTTTCCTAAAATTTGGCTAAACTAGAAGAGTGGTCACATGTCTTCCACAATATCTGCAACTTCAGACATAAAATATTGTTACTAAATGCCGAATGCAGATTGTACATAACGAATATCAGCAATTTCAGCCAAAATTTGTGAAAATTTGCGACATTTTTCTCCAACTTCAGAATAAAATGTTTCCATTTAGAGAGAGATTACCATCACAATTTTTGGCATAACCATTCTTTGTTATATGCTTAATCAATGTGCCAAATTCCAGATTCATAGATGCTGTCCCACATTGAAAATTTTTCATATGTATGAGAAGGTGTGAAAATAAAGTTTTTGCAATTTTTTTTCACTCATTAAAATACAAAATCCCTTTATATTACCTTTATTACCCTCCTACATTAAATTAATGTCCATATTGAGGATCTCCATGCTTTAAATTACTTGAATTCCAAGTTTCATGTCTGTAGCTTACTCAGAAGAAAAGTTATTGAAGAAAAAGTCCGGGGGTATTAATTTAGGTCAATTCAAAATGGCCGCCATTTTGGATTTTTGGGGTCAATTTCACCAATTTTTGAAAGCCGATATCTCACGAACCGATTAATATTTTCAGCTTAACTTTGGCGTGGATTCTTATCTTTATATTATGAAACTCCACACCGAATTTGGTGAAAATCTGAGACGGTGGGTGTCGGGCCCTTGTTGAGTTGGCATGGAATGACCCCATCATAAGAGTAATCTTCCATGCACATAAAAACCTTTCCCAAATTTTAGTCTATAAGAGATACATATAGTTTAACATTATGGCAACTGCTGACCTTAAATGACATTTGACCTCCACCAAGGAGGGAAGTTACATGCCAAATATAAGAGCTGCTGAGGTTATCCATCTTGAGATATCGTGTTTACAAGCTAGGGCGTCACATACACACACACACCCATGCCAGCAGGATTGCAAAGGTTACTGAACCTTGGGCATCGTAACCAAAAAGGGTAAACAATCATCAAACAAGGTAATTATAAAATGAGTTGCAGTAGCTAAGATAAATTAAAAGTAAATATGTAAACTAATCATATTCAATCCTTCTTCTGTTACATTCAGTCAAAATTAAGTTACCTGCAGCTGAATACTAAGCTGGAACAGATTCCTCCTTAACAGCCCATAGCTTGCTTCTATTTCCAGATTGACAGTATCTTCGATCCCTTTATTCTGAAGATGGAATTCTACTTTGTGTCTGTTCTTTAACCATAAGATTTCCATGGCAGCATCCTTTGGGGAAGAATAATCAGATGGTCTTTAATTATTAAATTATACAGTTTGTACTTTAAAGCATTTAATTTAATAGTGAAGTGGTTAAAGTTAATGTGCTGATAATCTAAGGATTACAAGTTCCAGTCCTGCAAGGCACTTGATCTAAACAGCCCCTCTTCGCCCAGATGTATAAATGTAAACCTGTTACGTAACTTTTACCGTACTCTGATACTCTCATTGAGTATCATTAAAAATTGAGAAAGAAACAGTTTCAATATAACATAGGAAATACTTTATTTGTAATAAATGTATGTTATTAACAACGGTTTACATCATAACAACATATGCTAGCACTATTACAAACCACTAAACAGATGCATAAAACTATTCATCCAACATATGCAAATTACCTGTGGAACAGGAAAAACCTGCTTTCTTTACATGTTGTCAATACATAAATAGAGCATTTGACAAACTTACTAACCACTTTTCTTGGGTTACACTGTGAGGTACTGGAGTTAGTGCTAACATGTAAAGTTGAAGTCATAGAATCGAGTTGAAAAGACACTGGATCATGTATTATGGTTCCTTTCTGCTGATAGATTTCTTCATTGATAAGGCTCTGATAAAATAGAAATTAAACATTACACTATTATTGTTTATTTAAGCATTACCATCAATGTATACACTGCTTAGTTGTCGCATTTATGACCAGGGGGCAATGACAGCTCACTGGTAGAACCCTCTCATTAACTGTTGTGGCCATTATTGGTCAAAAAAGCAGCTACTATAAATAACTGATACATGTGCAATGAGTACAATAATGTCTAACCATCTGTACATATTTTCTGTCCAATCTCTTATCTGGTTGATAAACTGGACCACATAATATGTGTTTACAAATGTGTCTGTTCACAAGTTTTGTCAGTTTCAATGACCACACACAAGAAAATATTGAACATTCAATTTTGGTATAGGACATCTGGTCAGTGTGTTTTTTGTCAACTACAAATATTCTTTTCAACCATCAATGACCACAGCCAGTCTGAACCACCTAATCTCACACAACCACTCGCTTGACTATATGATCACAATTTGACTTTCAAAGAGGTTTGTGCCTGAAGGACATCAAGTTGAAACTTCACATTCCAAGGAACTTCGACCTAAAGTAAGTTTAAATTACTTTGATATCTAACGCACTTCTTAAATTGCTATTGTCAACCATGAATCAACCATAACAGTGCAGTGTGTGAACTCTATGTGCCATTTAGAAAGGCAGACAACTGGAATCCATTAGATAATTAGCTATACCCCTTGAGCTGACAAATCTGCTACTTACTTCATGTTCCAGTGCATCATCATTATGAAACCAAAGATGAATTGTCAACTGATCTCCTGATTCAGAAACTATGTTTACAATCGGTAAGACACAAATACGCTTCCTCATCTTGGATATGAAAGGGACATGAAGACCAATGAGACAGGGTTTCGCAGCTTCAACTACAAGGTGCTGACTATTCATAGAGCAGCTGAGGTGTTTCCTTTCTAAGCTCCATTTGACAGATTTATCTGAAGAAAAATTTAAATACATTTTGCCAACTAGTAAACTTGTATATCATGATGAAAAGTAGAACTCCAATCCTAAACTATATCATAGATGGTATCAAAGGAACAGTCTGTTGGTATAAAATGTAACACCAGACATAGAACATCAAAGTATATTATCAAATTATCAAATCATAATATTTTGTTTCTAACTTTATGTATGGTTTGAAAGTGGCCAGATAAATCTTTGGTTGCTCCTTGCATCTTGTCATATAGCTTGAAGACCTTTTTTCCATTGATAATCTTGTTTATTTCTCCCTAAAGATCAGAAGATAAGGGTTCCTTGAAATAACAAGAAAGCTCATTGGCCTTGTGATTTCTTGTCATATAATTTGGTCATAATCCACACATCTGACAAATGTGGAACAAGAAAAAGAATTGAATTTATCAAAGAATTAAGGGTGAACCAGAAAAAGGTCAGAGATTTCCATCTCTTATTTGCAGTATCACTTGTGCATATCAACTAATTAATTCACTTGTATGATTTTACAGTATACAAGTTTTATTCAAAAATTCCAAAATGTTTCAATATTCAGAAAGAAGTCTTCCTATGTGAAGTATAGACACATAAATGTATGAGCAAATGGACAGTTTCTTTTACCAATTTTGAGTGAGCAAATCAGCTCTGACACCCACCATCATTTTGAGAACTTTTAGTAGTGAATGAGAGATACATGAAATTGTTTACAAACTGTGAAATATTTTCACAACTTACTGCCAAAATCAAAGTCTTCTAGTATACATCAGAGAAAATAATGCCAAGTTTGAGACCATTCGAGATAACCTGTTGACCCCTTGAAGCTCAGAGAGTGAAACTGGTAAATGGCCACTTGAGTGTGTTTAAAGCATCTACCACATGAGTACCAACTCTGAAGCAGATGTCATTTCCTGGATGACTGTATGTATTGTTGAAGATCACTTGAGATTTATTTTATATTAGGCCCATTCACAAAACTAAACTGAAATTGACCAAACTATATGTTCACTAAAAGAAAATGGGAACATTTGAGATCTCAAAGATTAACTGTCTCTTTAATTTTGGAGCATGCTTACAGGGACTACATAATTTGACACTTGTTCACCTCATGTGACCTTTGACCTCTACCAATATCAATAGGGTTCTTGCATGTACCAAGCTGTATCTACATACTACTTTTAAGGTACACATGTCCTTATTGAGTTATCCTGTTTCCAAGATTTTGACCTCTTTTGGCCTCTTCTGACCTATTTTGACCTTTGACCTTCACAGAAAAGAGTTCTTGTACTCAATAAGACAGATCTACTCTACAAACCAAGTAGACGTTAATCCACCATCAAATTTTTGAGTTACCCTGTGTAAAAGCAAGGTTCAAATACACACACACATGCCATCGCCATCCCATAGATTCCTTTTGTTTCCCGGGAATGAATAAAACATGATTTATTGGGACACTACCTCCCTCTTGGAAAAATTATTTGTACATTACACAGAACCAGAAAGCCAGAAGGAAAATTAGCGATTTTCTGGCCAATTGCAGAGTTCTTGTATTCTAGTGGTTTAACATACCAAGTGGCACTTTCATGCCAGCTTTACTTTTATGGGGCAGAGCTCTCCTATATGAAAAACGGTCAAAAGCTATTCATTCTAAAAATTAGGTACTCAACCATGGGTGCATCAAGTGCCCTTAAGGTGTATCACCCTATACCTTCAATTGAGAATTGAGGCCAGTTTATCTAACACCATCTTCAAGTAAATTTTTTGAAACCCTCTGGTGGATTTAAATATTACATATGAAATTCATGAAACTTTTCTTGAGTCATTGTTTTAACACATGTTTCAGACTTTGACCTCTACAGAAAAGGAGGATTCTTATACAAATTTAACATTGAACCACACACCAAGTGCCAATTTACACCATTATGTACTTTGGAATCATCGTGTTTACAAGCCAATAGGGGTGACATAAAAATGTGCATGTCCATATACATATTTCTATTGAAACGAAACATTTAAGTAACTAAGGTTATGATCGATGGAGTAATAAAAGGCTAAAGAAAGAAACATACCTGTTTGTAATACACCAGAGTACACATCGATGCCCATCTGGTTAGTTGTAGTAATAGCACAGTGTGGAATAATCAAAGTGACAGGCTTGTGTAAGGTAAGTTGTTCTGGACCAAATTTCACAAAGGGGGTCAACCTTAGACTCTTTTTTGAGATAGGTCCTTGAATGGCAGGGTCGGCAGAAACCCACAAACTAACAATCCTTCCAGTGTGTAGTGCACCAGCTGGTACACGCAGGCTAACACCTGCGAGAACCATCTCTCCTCCATACTGATCAAAGTATTGTTCTTTATAACTATTGGACCATGGGAACAAAGGAAGTATCTCTGGAGTAGAAAGGTGAGATATTTCATATGAAAGGAAAGTATTAAGTCACTTTCATGAAACATGTATTAATGCAAACTGTTTTTAATCCATAATATGAAAATAACCTCTGTAACACAAAACTGGTATTTTCATATTCCAACTTTAGGCTATTTGTAGATAATTCAAGAAAATAACATAAATTGGAGAATCGTATACAGTTATGATATAAGATAGAGAGAGTAAGACCTGTAATCGAATCTGCAAGAAATGTTAACATCATTGAATTAATAAAAATGAAACAATTAATGACATGTTTAATGTACAGAAACAATAATAAGTATGCAGGGTATATTATATTCCTCTAGCATTGACATGCCTGAAGCTATTTTGGAGGTAAATGATATATTCATACTGAAATAAAGGATAATCAATCATCTTTTGAAATACTGAAACATAAGCGTTGCATGAAATAACTGTAATGATCCTAGAATGTCCTATAAGATTGAGAATAACTATATAAGTATCAAATAGAGAAGGAATACACATGTTGCTAAAACTATAGTGTACTTTACCATGCTCTTCCTTAGCAAGCAGCAATATCCGTCTTCCCAAGTCCAGTTTTCCATGAGACAATTTCATGGCTCTTTGGACATCCAGTCTCTTGTATCCCTCCTCTATCAACATTTTAAAGTTTACTGACAACTTTGGTTCCCTTTTTGAAATGACTTCCTGTTTCTCTGGAATTTTTACCTGAAATAATGTTAAAATATTACGAATTGCTTATAAAATTCATACATTTTTGCATACTTTCATGAAGATAGACAAATCTCTACTGCATTTGATTTGGCTTCAGTGAATATTCTACAGACTTCCTGTACACTTGATCTCCTCTAACCCATCTTTTGAGTACTAAGGCATAAAATAACAGTTATCTGCTCGGTATTTTGTTACAATTAGTAAAAGGAGGACTTATTAGTAATGAAAGGTCCTTCTTTTGTTTTGTGATTTGCATTGCAGCAAAAGGGATACTTTTCATATTAGAAAGTACAGTAATAATCTACTCTAAGAACTTCATTTTATGCAAAGTGACCCTTTTTTTTCTTCAAGATAAAGTTTCAAACTCTTAACAAGTTTTCACAAACCATTTTCTTATCATCTTTCTCTCCTTCGTTTTCCTTTCCATTCTTCTCCTGTGACCTATTAATGTACTCCAGCACCAGTCTTGCCACCTTATTAAAGTGAATAGCTTTCAATCCTTCATACATTCCGATCATTCTGTCTGGCATGATAAGCTCTCTTTCATCCAATATTTTCATCAGCATCTTTCCAGATTCTGCTGCTGTCTGAATTGTTTCATTTTCTGCTGGCTTGAGCTCAAAATACACGCCTAGCTTTTCACAGTGTTGTTTTTCTAGAAGCTTTGCAATGTCTCCTCTCAACTTTTCATATTTGTGTAAGTCTGAAAGTGAGAACAACATCTACTTTACAATCGAAAAAGTATAGCACATGTACAGATTAGAGAATCACATGCTAGTTATTTGCCACTTTGGAACAATGAGCAACGTTCACAACTAACGTGCACAAGTACATTTCTTTCACGCAAGAAGCATGTAACCTACATGGAAAATGTTAGTGTGCAACTGTTGGTGAACACAATAAATTGAATAAGTAAACTGCCAACAACTTGCATGCAACTTTTCAACTTTAAGCCCTTGTCTTGTGGATAAATTCTAGCCAACTTCTTTTTCAAAAGTTGCTTCGAGCTATAAAGTAGGAAGTGAGCAAACTTACTGAAAATAACAGCATGCATATAGGACTTAGATATTTTGGGGTTCAGCAGCAAGATTAAACTTCTCTCCCTCAAAGGGTTATTGTTAATCAAATATTTCCCAATAAGCTAAGTTTATAATAGTAACACTCAAGCAATACTTCTAAAGCCAACTGCTATTACCTTTTCACCTCTAGTTAGACCCTCACCTGGGTCCATGTTCTCTACGAGTGCTTATATTTTCATATCCATTAATACGCACTTACCTGATGGATGTCTAAGATAATGAGCATTTTATTGCAACTTAACTTAGTTGCCGGCCAGGGTGGACTTTAAAACTATGTTCAACTTCCACTTAAAAACTCACCTGGTTGCATTTCTCTAAAAAGAATTTCCTGGGTTTCTCGAGATAAGAGGATGTTTTTCACCTGAGGGAAAAAACACAAACGGAAAATGTTAGCATGTTTAACATACAACAGTGCAGGCTATCTATCACACCACTGTGAAAATGATTCAGTTTGAAGTAGGAACGTAATCTAGTTAAATAGGGTCTGAAACAGAGTATAGTTTTCTAGAGTCGGAAAATGTTGGATAACGTGATAAAAATAAGAAACTTAGGTACAACAGGATCACTTGAGTGACTGAAAGAAAAGATAATACTTGAATAACAAGCTACTATAGTTAAATTAAATAAAACAAAATATAACAAAGAAAAGGATCCATGCGAGAACATGCCAACAAATAACTATAATTCAGTAACAGCACTGATATTATTCAATCAGCTTGCAAACAGCTGCAAGACTTTCAACAGACAGGACATAACTAAGCAAAGAAATGATCATAAGAGAGACGTGACGCTTAATATTATGTAATGAAGAAAAATATGAGAACACAAGCAGCTGGAAGACAATCAGCAGATATAACTCACCTTTGATTGGAGGATAAGGGCTGTCTGGTTCTTTTCATGTTGTGATACTTTTAACGTCACATCAATCATGTCAGTGTCTCCATCGTTGTTTCTGTTAAGTCTGAACTGATGAGAAACTCTACTGGCAGCACAGAGGTGATCAATGTCTACATGCTTATGGATAAAAGAAATTGAAAATCAATGTACTGAGGATGAGAATGCTTGATAAGTATTCAAAGATATTGTGCAACATATAAGATATAAGATTTAAGGAAATGCTGGTAAGGAACCAAGACATGTGGCCGTATAGAAATCCTTAGATTTCATGTGCAGCTGGTGAAGATTTTAGTTTTATTGTAATAAAGAATTCTATAACAACATTTTAGGTTAATTTTATCCCATGGGGGAAATGATCCCCTAGAACCCCCAGAAACATAGTCGAGCCATGGATATTCATGTGATTTTAGATGAATACCGCCTTATATCAATCCTTCTGTTTTTGATGAGTGTTCACAGAATTATCTAGGCAGGCGTGTAATTTTCTTAATCATTCCTGCTCACAGGACAGCCACCTAATCAACATCCCACTCCAGTAAGTGAGAGTTTTCCACAGCATCATTCTGAACACTACCTCAAAATACAAAGGGAGGTGAATAAAAGTTATCCCCATTAATCATCACCAAAGTGCAGACATGGTGAGGGAAGCTTTTTGTGAAACAATGTGAAAGAACATAAAACCAAACTTCATTTCCTAAGTCATGAACTACAAAATAACAACCCTCACAAGATTATGCTCAACAACACTGTCCACCAGACATTTTGCATAGATTGTACAGTCCCTGTTGGGGTTTTTAACCAGAAATTAGTACTTGTAAGACCAACATGCTAACCACCACAACATTTTGATCCACTTTAGGTAACCAATCCTTAACTACAAGTCTTGTAATATTAAAAGACAAACTTTAATAGCATTGGTGAATACTAACCTTTGTTGATTCTTCCTTCATCAGATGGTAACTATCACCGGGTGATGACATCATCAGATCGATGTAAGAAGCAGAATCTCTGCCATCATTCAATGTCCGGGTAACTTGAAATGTTGTATAGTTTCCTAGACTCAGTTTGGACTGGTGGTCCTCTAACAGTAACTAAAACATAAGAACATGGACAAGTAAATAATTTTTCAATTTAATTAATGATGCTTATTTCTATCAGATTCTCTAAATCCCTGTTGCAAATTTAGTGTAATGTTTATTTCAAATTTAACAGAGTTTTCTATTTGATGTACTACGAGGAATCAATAAAAATGTCACACAAATGCACCCTTATCCAATCACTTCATAATTTTGCCAGTAAAAACACAATACAATTCATTATACAAATCATGAAAGAAAGCAAGATTCCCACTATCCGACTTACAGATCAGAGTACAAAGCAGAATTGACTTCAACTGCTACATATATCACAATGGTAACAGGAGATTATCCTCACCTTGTACTCTTCATCACTGTCCTTACAGAAACAAACAGTTATTAAGACATCATCTTTGGCATCAAGTATCCCATCAATAAATGGAACAATACGGAATATATGCTTCTGTTCTGTTTCTTGGCTAACTAAATTAACAAAGATGTAGCTCAGGATGTTAATATCAAGACTGATTTTCTCCGGGTCTAGCCTCCAAGCAAAAGATTTCTCTTCGGTCCAAGTTATTTCACCTATAGTAATATAATATTATACAAATATATTACTTGGTCATCTTAAATACAGTAAATATCAAGAGCTTATTAACTATGACATATTTTACCGTAACGGTTCTCAGCATATAACTCATTTTATTTCTCCTGGTACATTCAACAATTTGCATTAAAAGTGTTTATTGGTCACCATCTTTACCTTCTTGTAAATTTCCTTCATCATTCAGACCAGTGAAGATAATAACATCATGTTGATATGGATCAGGGATAATAGCCGAGTGAGGAATAGTCAGCTGGGCTGGCTTGTTGAGGATGAGTCCTGCTGGCTCTAGTTTTATCAGAGGTGTCATTCTGCCCCTATGAGCACTTCCAGGGAGGTGTATGTACGGATCATAGATCACTTTAACAGCAATTACATGACCAAAGGATAAAGCGTCTTCGGGAATAGTCAGATGTACCCCCATGATGCTAATAGTTCCACCTTCACACTTTATCATGTGTTCAATGTATGAATGATGTTGCCTCATTTCAAGTATTTGTGAATCTTTTCTTTGTTTTGGTAGTTCTTCTCTCTCTGGTCTCTCCATCAAACTCTCCTTACTATGGTCATGATATTCCTCTCTTTCATCAGTACCTTGTGACGGAGTTGATTCATCATTAGGGACAGATTTGACATTTTCAACTAAAAATATTGCAAACACAAACACTAGTAACTGAAGCTTTGACTTTATATAAAAAAAATTTGATTGCCATACTGAGCCACATTAATGAAATACTTTTCAACAATACCGCAACCTTGCTATTGATTTATGAAGGAGGTACGTATTGAAGGAACCATTATACAATATGTAACACAAGCTTTGAGTTGTTAGAGAATTTGATGAGTGGTAGCAGACAACAGGAGATTCAAAGATTCTAGCATCGTGTCTGAGAGTGACCACATGGCTTAAATGAATCCATGAAATATTGGCTAATCCAATGAGACCTAAATTTTGAGCATTTTTGTATGTTCAATGTTTTTATGATAAAGAAATGAACTAAATGGCAACAAATAATTGGCAAAAAGATCCACTTGTAATTACTTTTACCATACATACACAGTGATAGTAAATAGTTTAAAAAACAAATAGCCCGAAAGCCGAATATTAAGCACTGACTGTACTGTACTATGTTTGTTTTATGTATTCTGATTACATCATTGTATCCATTCTTACCAGGCCAGGGTAGACTTTCTGGTGCTTGGTTTTCTTCAAACTGAAAGGGGTCAACTTTAGACTGATATGGAGCTAAAAGGTTTTCATTTGTTCGGTTGAGCTGAATATAAACCAAACCCTTTTGTAGGTTAGTGACATCATACATGTTGATGATGTTTCGTGTCTTCATGAAGTTAATCAGAGTGATTCCTGGTGTCTCTATCAGAGAAACCCTGCGTAGCATATCAGTTTCTGCCGGTGGTAAACCAAACAGAGTTGCTAATTTCAGAGTGCTGTCTAGAGTAAGATCATCGGCAACATTGACCATTAATCTGCCGTAATCAGCTGAAATATAAATAAAAGTAAGAATAAATATAGTTAGAGATCACACTCAGCACAACAAACCAAGTGATAAACTGATTATTAAATAATAGATGAGATCACATT
>KN882629.1:0-12104 GCA_000934455.1 Apostichopus parvimensis
AGAAGTTACCTCATCAAAATAATGTGATTGTACAGATAACCTTTGAAATGTGAAAAAGGATCATTTAAACCATTATGATAGCTGGCATTCATTTGTATGTATTTATAACAAAGATGCATAATATGGTGTTTATAGTCTAACAAATTCAGAAAAAAGGCCTTAATTAACGCTTATCAAACACAGTGAAAACAAGCTCCTATGTTCCATTTTCCTTTTATTACAGTATGTGAGTCTACCTATATCTAATGACCACATCAAAACATCACACAATGATCGCTACAAAAGAGCTATTGTCCATACCTTGATTACATGCTCTCTCCACCAGTCAAACTACTCATCTTTGCCTATAAATGTTCTCATCCTCGTCAACTCTATACATCCACCATGACTGAAGTCATCAGCATTGCAATCTCCAAGATATGACCATCGAGGAACCTTGAGTTTTGTATCTTCAGTGCACAGACTAGCAAGCTTCATGACTGAGCCAATTGAAAGCCAGTGGCCTTCACTTGAATCAATATGCATTGCTGAAATGATCGTTAGTCCATAAACAACCAGGAAGACAACGACTAGGTTTACTTTGATGACAATTTATTACAATATGCTTGGATAAATTCATAAAATGCAGCAAAAACAGATTCACGAACAATAACTCATGTGTTGGGAATGTGCTGTTGAAGTTGTTCTATCCATTGTAAGTATAGTAGAAGAATGGTTATCCAGGTGTGCTGTGAATTGTACTAGTATTTACAAGAAATTGGTAAAATGGCTCTCTAAGAATCTAGCCTTTAAGAACTTATGGGCATGTGCCTCGTTTATATCAAGTTACCTATTTGAAAATCATAAGAGTACCTTTCTGTTTATCGTAGAATAAATTTGCAGTATAGCCATATCTATCTAAACTGTCAGAAATATTTAAAAATGTGCCTTTCTATATATAGCAACAGAAGAATTGGTCAAACGGGCACATATCTGTCTATAAAATGATATTTGAAGAAATTGTTAACATGTAACATCTGCCCCGATCTAATAGCATAATTTACTTGGGGTTAATATTCCAAGCATATAACTGTACCTGAGCCACAAATTTTTCTGAAAAATCACTCTTGAAGATAAATTTACGCTTTTATGTGCGAAACCTTAAAATCAATTTCAAAGACAATTTATGTTTTTAAGTAAACATTATAATATAAACAGTGACTCTTGGCATGAAATTAATTTTGATATGTTGTACATAGACAATTTAAAAGCACAGCTATTTTTATATAAGTCACGGTTGTAATTCTATATAGCATGGTTATGTTTTGTGTGCTACAAATCTGCCGTGCACAATGGTACTGTATGTTATCCACGGCGAGCTCCAAAATAGAAGATTATTTTGAAAGCAGTAAACTATGGAGATATGGAGACTAAATTCTGTCTAACATCCCTTTTATATTTAAGCAATGAGAAAAATAATAGATATTATAATAACAGGGAAAGTTTAAATATGTAGTTCAGGATCTTAAGGCAGCTCCTTTGTGTTGATTTGGGTAAAGTTATGATACCCTTTCTGATACTAAAAGCCAATTACATTAATGCTGCACCTTCATTAGCATCGATAGCCAAGTTTTGGTGCAAAAATGTTTATGTAGAGCTTAAAAAAAATAATTAATTCTCTTTTGCTATTTGCTTGTGGTTAACACTGGCAAGCAAACATGTTCAGACAACTGTATAATGACATTTATTACTTGATCATTAATGTTTGGTGACAACATCTTGAAGAGTGTCTTAGTTTGATAAATACGATGTATGTAACCTTTAACTATAATCGTTGAGCGAGTATGGCTTCTTAAACGGACTTAAAACTAGACTGCCGCCAGTCATTAATTTCATCTGTATTCTAATGTACATATATGTCAAAATCATCTTTAGCTGATGAGGAATGGGCTTAGGTAAAATTTACAAGTCCCTTTTATCTCTGGAGAATATTTTACATGAAAATTCCAAAATAAAAAGAGGCAAATGTCCTGACTTATGATGACCTCAAACAAACTCACTCCATTTGCCAAAATAAGCTTTCCAAATAAAGCTTTGAGGATACTTTTCATTTCTCTCAAGGTTAACTTCCAGAATCAATCTCAATTTGCAGTTAAAGGCTACAAAAAAAAAAAAAAAAAAAAAAAAAAAAAAAAAAAATTCTGAAGGAGGCAACTGCAGTTAAGTTACCATAT
This sequence comes from Apostichopus parvimensis, assembly GCA_000934455.1. Classification (NCBI taxonomy): domain Eukaryota; kingdom Metazoa; phylum Echinodermata; class Holothuroidea; order Aspidochirotida; family Stichopodidae; genus Apostichopus; species Apostichopus parvimensis. The sequence goes on from KN882629.1 coordinate 2,214, forward strand.
TGCAAGATGTATCACATAGTGTTTGTGTACAGTACTAGTTAGCAGACATTTTCGTTTTAGTCTGTCTTGAATCTTACTTGGCTTTCCACAGCTTCTCATGTTGAATGACTTCCAGATTATTATTATTATTATCATTATTATTATTAAATAACAATTAACTGAAAGACTTGGCTGTATTAAGACTGCACACTGCATGACTGATCACAGCCCGACTCAACTTGACTTGCACAATCTGTGACTGATCACAACCCGAATTAACTTGACTTGCACAATCTGTGACTGATCACAACCCGAATCAACTTGATATAATGATATACGTGGGCTTGTAATTCAGGGTTAACTTTATAAGGGCTTAGAAATTAAACATGTCGTAGTTTGCACATATTTAATGAGTTCCCCAGATTTATCAAAACATTCAAATGAGCATATCTTGGAAACGAAAAGACATTTTCGGAAAATTTCAACAGATTTTGAATGAGAAAAACAAAAATACTGAATATGGGGCAAATTAACTACGTTTCCGTAGTATTTCAGTACATGGTGAATATGTAATAACAGTTTTGCATTCTAAAACTTCGTCGTACTTTTTTGAAGGGTGTATATGAAGAGACAACATGGAAAGCATACTGGAAATGTTCAAACCTTAAGACACTGTATTCATTATTTGAAGAGAAACACGACTATAGTGACAGTCTACAGTGAGGTTCACTATGAAGAAATATTTCTGCTGATCATGTAGTAACGGAGATTTATCAACAAAAAAAAATACCTGCTTTACGGGGTAATTGGCACTAATTGGATACATATTATACATGAATTTATATAGCTTTTAAATGCACTAGTTCAGCAATTAGTTTTTATATGTTTTTTTTATAATGGCTTTTGCATCATCTACGCATCACTGGCCATCAAGTTAGCTACACACATTATAGGTACAGTACTATAAGCCTTGAATACTAACATACCTACTGTAGGTATCTAGTGATGTATGCATAAATTGATATGAATAAATTATAGTAGCTCATAGTAGTTTTTCATTCTTCCTTGTCTCTCTTCTTTTTACAATCATTTTTTTTTTTTTTTGAGATTCCTACATCCATTATACCAAGAGTAGATCAATACCACTTCTTTTCCCAATATTATGACATTTACAATGTTGACGATCAGTCCTTAGAGATTTCTGATATTGACTCCAAATCATAAAATACCCGATAATATCTGCAAATCATACAGTACCTGATAATATCTGGTGCATAAATCCTTTGAAACTGTAGATTCTGTGAGACCCAGTTGCTAGAGAGTCTACAATTGATCATTAAAGGACTTGCTGCTAGGCAATAAGATTTAAAGTCTCTTAGGTACATATACCCGGGGAAAAAATGTTTGCTGTTGTGTATACCATGGCATTATGATGACATAGCAAAAAATTACAAAATCCTTAAAGAAAAATCAAACCCTAGCCTTTGCTGCTTAGAGGATACCTTTTTGCACTACGCTCTTTTCAACAGAAGCAACACCAATGCTTGAAAACATTTCTTTCAACCCTAAAAATCGATTTAAATTGTACCCTATGGCATTCACCATTTTCTTTGCATTCCGACAGTTTCTGCTTGTTTCATGACCTAAGCAAGCCACATATCGCATTTCAATCGAGAATATGGGGCTTGCCAATACAAACAATAACTAAAATTGCACAAGTAAAAAGCAAGGAGTATATTGTGTTAGATAAAAAGTCTGATTTTCATTTATAATTACATTCTCAAAGGTTTTAAGAGTGTAAATGAGTGATCAAAGGTAATCAGTGGTGATTTTCCTGCAGATATCTATCTTATATAGATCAGGTATAAGTCACTTTCAAGTATTTTCAAAATAAATCTGTAATCCTATCAATCAACCAACTAAAGGGAACAGTCGTATTAGTCTTTGTCAAGCAACAGAAAACACATTTTATGATGTTCTACGATTTCAAGAACAGAGCGGTGATTCATCCCATTTGCGACCTTTGACCGGAGAATGCCTTTAACTAATTACACCCACCCATCAGTGTCTCTCAATCTTTATTTGTTAAGTTTGAGGTTTCTGATTTACAAAGGTTGGCAGATTGCTAATACTACTTACAGCACATTTAGCAACAACAAAATACATGCAGCTTAAACTTCACACTACCATGGTAACCATCCAAACTGCAATTAAGCACATATACCTATGGTGAATTTATACTTTTTAGCAAGCTTTTATGGCTGGTGATAAAATAGACACCTGTAAAGAAGATGAACTGGTTCCTTTATAACTTTAAGAGCTCTGAGATTACAACTCAATTGCTAATAGCACTCTACACATAAAAGAGAAACGCAAGAATATGTCACATGTGTTTTTCAATTCTTTCCTTTCGCTCCATTTTCTATGGCTGTGACAAAGTCAGGATGTCTATACTTGGTGCAAGCAGGGAGTTCCATAACAACTCCCTGGTGCAAGTTAATATTTCAAAATGGTTTTAGTGTGGATTTGTAACGATTACAAAGTGACGTCGTTAAAGACATCTTAAACCTTTAGGGCAAAATTGAATTGAAAGAAATAAAAAGGAAAAAGCATACCAAAAATTTGAAAAGCAATAAAGAAAGGAGAAAAATGGCATGAACATAGTGGATGATCACAGAGGAAAACAAAATCAAAAGAAAACCAGAAAGCCAGTTGGCTTTTTGATTCCTTATTGCCATAATTTGCTCAAAATTCCACATATCTGACTTCAGAGCAAGTGAGTTAAATTTGTCCAAGAATTAAGTGAGAACCAGTAAAGATCAGAGATGTCCATCTCTTATCTGTAGCACTCATTTGTGGGTATCAACCAGTTAATTCACTGCTAAAGATTTTACAGTGTAGAAGTATTATTCTGAAATATTTAAATATCCAGAAAAAACAGTCTTCCTAGGTACAATATAGACACATGGATATACAGTATGAGCAAATGGACATTTTCTTTTACCAATATTGAGCTAGCAAATCAGTTCTGCCACCCACCATCCCTTTAATAGTTGTTACTAGTGAATGAGAGTTACATGACATTGTTTACACACTTTGATATATTTTCACTTTTTGCCAAAGCCAAAGTCATCTAATATAAATCACAGAGATTAAGGCTAAGTTTGAGACCATTTATGATAACCTGTTGACCCCATGAAACTCAGAGTGTGAAAACTGATAAGGGCCACTTGAGTGTGTATACCTCAATGTTATATTGAAAATAGTGACATAGGGACAAAGGGTTATTCCTGCAACAAACATAAATGCTGGCCAGAGATCAACTTAAAATGTATTTTGCATCTAAAAATTCAGTTTGCATGAGGTTTTGAGAAATCAAATAAAGATCACGCATGGGTGCCAAATTTACCAATTTATCTAACTTCCAATATACAGAACAAACTATGGCAAAATTAAGAGACCACTAACTACTAGCACGCTTTGTGATGGTTTCATTAGAATGCAAATTTTAAATTATTGAGTTAAAATTTATGTGTGAGTTGGACCTTGTTGTAAACTGTAGCCTCTAGCTAGGTCAGCAATCATCATCTGACCTATTTCAAGGAATCCAAGAAGAAAATAGCATAAATGTCAACTGATCACATGGTCACAACTATCATCAACATCCATATTCTACAACTATGTACTTGATGGTGCATACTCACATTCTTTTAATGAAGGAAATGAAATTGCTTAAAATTATTGATTGCAAACATGTTATAACCTGGACCAAAAGTGGGTTAAACATTTACAGTGACTTCACTGACACTTTCAGAGATATTTATTCTCTTAAAATAAACAGTATATGTTAATGTCCTCTTCAACACCTGGGAATAAATTTGTAGGAGGATGGAATCTTAACAAAGAGGAGTACTAAATTGGGAAACTTTTTAATATCGCTTTAAAATTCTGGAGTGACCAACAATGTAGTTTTTTTTTCATCCTGTGATAAGAAACTTAAAGGCAAAGCAAAGCCAAAGGCTTTCATATTTGGCTTTTCCATAATTAAAAGCGATTCATTATATCTGTTTGGGTAATTAGTGGTTTAATCACAAGTATCTCAGTCAGTCATACCAACAACACATGATGATTGGTGAGTAAAATTTCCTTTAATTTCTCCTCTAGTTTGAACAATATTCCTTTATTACTGTGAATTTCACTCAATACATAGACAAAACCCAGTGAAGAGCAATCATACATATTCCAGCTGATTACTTGATAAGCAGTGATAGCTTTTAATAACCATGGTAACTTTACTAATAAGCATTTTCAAATGAGTTCAAAACACATCCTTCTTTTCATTTCTTTTAACTCCACTGTATTATGCACCTGTGGCAGACAATGCAGTTAATGCATTGCCACATTGTGTGCACACTACAGCTTAATAATCAAAACCTGTGGATAAGAGTTGAACTTTAATAATGCTCATAGATTGTTTTTGTTTTTATCGTAGAATACACCGTAGAAGCAAATTGCATCAGGCTGTAAAAAGTAGGTCTTACATTTCACAACAGTCATGACTTATATAAAAAACAAAATTTTTTCTTCTGTAGAAATCGTGCCATCATTATTCATGTATGCGCATATTAACCACCTGTGACATTTTAATCAAGGGTAAAATGCAAAGCCATAGTTTTGAAGCATTCTAAACAATTGAGTAGATATTTGGTTCACCTATATATGAGTTTTAACCACACTAAACATGCTTTTGAAATGATATTTGGTACTTCATTTTGGCCCAGACCAGCCCTTGGTAACTTCAGAAATAGCTCTTACCATGGAGTTAGAAGTCTCTTCTAACCCTATGCTCTGACTGTATAAAGTTGGACATATGTCACGTATTAATGTTCTATAAATTTATAGAACATTAATACCCTGACATATGTCCAACTATTAATAACTTGACTGTACCTTTCAATTCACAACAAGTAGGTACCAATGTTGTTAAGTTGACCTTGAATGGTAAACTCAATCACAGACACAATGAAATGAGATCTTATGAAGTTGAAAAAAAGAAATTGAGAATTATATCATCCTCATTGGATTAATCTCTAACAAGTTAACTCCTGACATATTTATTCTTCAATGCATAGATATCATTCCAGACTGTGATTAACTAGCATTGCAGCCTTTATTTACTGAAACATTCTACCTGTAGTCCACTGTTCAGTAGGAGGTACTTTTCAGCATGTGTATCATACCTCCTACTGAACAACCATGTGGATATTCTGCACGGTGGAGGCCTAAATTATATATCCAATCACATTAATCGATGCACAATCTGGACTAGGTAAAACATCAACTAAACTATCTAAGACATTAACCTAATTTATAAAAAGTAACCTTCAAGGCTTATTTCTAAAGCAGATGTTGTAAATTGCATGAATATGATGCTGAAAATTGCCTGCATGAATAAGATCAAAGCCAATAGAATGCTTACTGTACACATATGAAATTTAATGATATCTTATTGATGTATCCATAGCAACAGTGGATCAACGTGACTGACAACATATAGCATTATTGCACTGAGAATGGTTTTGAGTTTCTATTTAATGAATCAATCGATCATCACAGAGCAAGCTACTATTCTCATAAAATATTTGCAATTGGATGAAATGCTCATGAAATTAACAGGAAAAGATTCTAAAAGTACCACATTCCAAGGAGACGTTATCAACGAGGCTTTAATAAGCAGACTGAAGCTTTGGAAAACCGTAAATATAATAACATCTCAGATTATAACCATTGTCTTGCACTGTCCAGAAAACTCAAGCACCAGATACCACCTTCAAAGCAACCAAATCTAGAGTGAGGGATAAAATATTTCTAGAATCATGGATTATATGTCCACAGTGGAGAGTCGAAACAAAGATAGCTAACAAATCCCCCAGTGGGCCACAAGTCTGTCACCGTGTTCACATTTGAGGATGCAAGGAGGATTTGATACCATAAGCGTGATCAAGATTGTGGTGGGAACACTTGCATACTCAGGATCAGACCCTGCAAGCTTGATCTCCCTCTTTGGGAAGAATCATGATCCTACAAAGACGATCAAGATTGGTAACTAGCTACTTGATTTGTAAACAAGGATTGTCACCTAATAGCCTGCTTGTATAATATAATGTCCATTCTTTCGACATTGATCCACCACAGATTCTCACCTGTGGATGCATCCCAAGGAAGGAAAACAAGATCCTGATCCTCCTCAAATTATCCATTGTGAACCGATGCCTGTGAGTCTTGTCATCCTCAGCTGCTGTGCACTCAAAAATGTAGTACATCCAACCAGCATCTTAATTGTCCTGATTTTCTAAAGTTCTTCCTTATGTTAAAAAATATCACTGTTTTGATGATGCGCAATTAGCTAACAAATTTAAACACAAAGTAGGGTATGCCTGTCACTCTACGTGACAGTTTCCTAAGCATGATATGAGCATTGATAATATATATTATGTGGGAAAAGCTGTGTCATGTCACTGTGGACTACATAGTTGCGGCAACATGCATACTAACATTAACTGCATGGATATCAAACTTTGTAAAACTGTATCAAGCCATAAATCTCATTCAGAAAGATATCAAGAAGAGCGTTCTCAATTTGATGAATTGTTTGCTTTAAGATGCAATACTAACTTTAATCTAGAAACATTTTAACATCTCATAGCTGATTTTATCAACAAGCAATAGCTATAAATATGAGTTTCTCACTTTCATTGATTCAGAATTTTCATCTAGGTCAGAAGCTTTCACTGATGTATCTACAGTCTACAATTCCAGGTTTTGTATTCCTTTACTGAGCAAGTTTTTGGACCAATTGACCAGACCAATAGTTTACTTGTTTCTAATGTCTAAATTTACAAGAATAGGAAACCAATAATTTTAATTGGTATTATGTAAATTCTACCCAGGGAGTGCATACAAAATATGAATGATATTTTATATTATCATAAAGCCCAAGGTTACAGTCACTTTTTCTCAATAACAGAACTCCAGTTTTCCAGCACATTTAAAAATGCTATTTCCATTTCTAATTTCTTATTTTCCTATTTCTAATGTCTAAATTTACACAAAAAAAAGGAAACCAATAATTTTAATTGGTATTATGTAAATTCTACCCAGGGAATGCATACAAAATATGAATGATAATTTATATTATTACTGTATATGCCCAAGGTTACAGACATTTTTCTTCGATAACAGAACTCCAGTTTTCCAGCACAAATAAAACTGCTATTTCCATTTCATTATTAAACCTGCCGCCAAGCACTTCCATTAACTTTCTTCATTGCAGAGATCAGTGTTTGTCTCATATTCAATGGCAATTGTATCTGTTTCAATTTGAATAACAAACTCATTGTGCAGTAATATGACAAGAGTAAAGGTGCTTTGTGCTGCATTGATCAAATAACTGTGGCAGGTTCTTCTATACTATACCAATTTTATATTTTGAAAGCTTTAAAGGAAAGTCTTACTTCTACAGATCAGTTTAGTGATTGGTGACATGAATAAGCTCTGGCTATAGGAAAACCATTTAAGTATCCAAGTGCCACAAATTAAAGCAAACATTCATATCTGTATTCAATTTGATTGTTTGCAAGCATATATTAAAAAAATTAAAGTAAATTGACTTAATTTAATTTAAAAAGTTAAATGACAACAATCTAGGCTACTTTCTTAGCAAACAAAGGAGCTAGTGAGTGACAAGAGCAAAGCTTTTCCCTTAGTTACTACAATTAGTATCTGGCTTGAAAGTTTATTGTTACACAAGTACAGGTGTAGAATGCTTCGATCCTTCTTTGCATAACTTAGTGTTATTCAATGCACTATAAACTGTATCACTCTTGCTATTTTGTTTGCGCATTTACATTGTTTGAGACTTTTAACTATAATAAATGTAAAGAACTAAGAGTACAGTTTTGAGACAATTGTTAGTTTTTTTTCCTTTTAATACTTCATTAAATTGTAACATTCTGAGATGAAAGTTTAGTGCTTTGTAAGAATGAACAGGGTTAATAAACAGTCTACCATGCGTTCATCGCAGGATAATGCACTAACAGGGGGATAATAACGCAAGTGATGCACGACGCCATAGGCAAAGCCTTACATACCCCTGTATAATTACAGTATAAAATTTAAATTGTCACAATGCATTAACTTAAACCTGCAGAGAGTTGACAGTTAAATCTGCAACATTTTAGGTGCATAATATTATAATAGGGTTGAGATTGAATGATGTCTTGAAAGCAACAACGCTTCATTATGGACACATCGGAACAAACTCAGCTTAACGAAGTTATCCACTGTGTTTTGAAATGAACACAAAATATATATTGTTAGTCTGTTGTGTTAATCACATCATGAGATTTGATTACATCAATTGAATAGGGCTTTAACTTTTCAAAACAAACATCTCAAACCCAGTACATCAATAATAGAAGTTTGCATGCTGACTAGCATAATTTGTGTACATGATAAATCATAGCAGAAGTTTAAATGGTCATGAACCACAGATGTTATTATCAGTTACCTGTGCATCTTTATGCAAACATATGTTGAATACATCTTTCTTTTGTAGAAAAGTTGCATTAAGTATTCAGTAAATATTGATAATAAACCTTGATTTGTATGCAAACTTGACATAATCTGTTGATGACCTGCTTGTCAACTTAAGGTAAGGTTAATTTAACTAAACATATTCAGATTATACTTCAGCAAAAAATGATACGTTTGAATGGATGAAATCCAGCATAAACTTTAACCAGTGTGCAATGGAACAACAGAACATTAATTTCAAACAGTTAATGACTACCTTCTTAGGAACTGCAAAATGGCTATATTCACAGGGACCATTCTATGTCAAGTTTGCATAACAAATATCTAAATGGCACAAAGGCACACAAACCACATGCAATATTGATCTTTCTTACATATAATTAACCTTATATGATATGATACATATATTTGCAACAATGAGTCAGAATTGCAGGAAAAACAAAAGATATAATACAGAAACTCAGAGCCATTAACATAATTGCCTATCACTATAAAAAGTGTAAGTTCTTCCCATAGGTAGAGTTATATAGGGCCCTATATCTACACAAACTGCAGAATTATCATCACTTTCATTAACTCAAATTGCAATCACTGTGTTTCTTGGTTCTCAATTTGAAGAGTGCATTGTTGTAATGAAGACATATACAGTAGAAAGCAGGATTATGAATCTTCTCAGATAGAGCAATTAGTTATGAATTATTCAAGACATTTTAAAGGTCTGTGCTAGAATTTCCAACAAGGTGTAAAAGATAACCTTAAACCTGTATGGTGCAAACAGTGGCATTCATGAATAGAAAACCAAAGTAATTGTAGACACTTAAATTTGTATGGTCTCTGTAAGGAGTTATATTACATTATATATTACTCTCAATATAATGTTTTCCCAATGGACATCTTTCATGTCAGCATATGCATAGTACATTGGCTCCCCCTAAAGACTGATAATTTTTCTCTCCCAGAAAGATTCTTTTACAACACTAACACTGTAGAGTAATAACAATCATATATATATGCATAAGTGATTCCTAGCCTGCTGTCAACAAGCCATCCATTGTACACACAAAGGAAGACCATGCAAAGTCAGGGGTTTAAACAAGGTCCATTAATATCTGAAAACTTTTCAAACTTCAACCTCTTTGTTGACTTCCACCAGAAGTAGGTTTCTTTGTGAATTTACATACCAAGTATACTGAGAATCATTCTACTTGGCAGAGTTTGTTCTATTGTTTACCTTGACCTCTACCAATACCTCTACTAATACCTCTACCAACCCAGGCCTCTAACTGGTATCTCTAACAATACTTCCACACCTCTACC
>KN882629.1:12154-27329 GCA_000934455.1 Apostichopus parvimensis
AATTGGATCTTGCCAGCCTAAGCCCCAAACTTGAGGTAGCACATGGCTGTAACCGACCAATTCCTGCTTTAATTACAAAAGAAAGTATTCCAAATAATTACCATACAAGAATATATACTTGGCCAATAAGCTGGATCCATCAATGACATGATACTGTAAAACTTACAATTTTAACGTACACAAGGGTAACATCCAGTGGCGGAGCTAGGGGTATTGGTCAGGGGGGGCGAGAATGGTCTGTAGGGGCGCTTTCGACACTATCTAAGTGGAGGGCCACCACAGGTTGGCGCGGAGCGTACAAAAAGAATTTGAGTCAAGATACTCCTTAGATCGCCGGAAATTACCCTTTCCGGGCCTTGCTAATTTGCAGATAAACGAAGAATAAATAGGTGTAATTGCCATTTGTGACAACTCTGAAGGTTATATGGGTGTTGAAAGTGCATGCGCTTCATCACAAGACCGCCGTTAGAGCATTTTGTCAGAAAATTACACCAACAAAATGTGACAAATGTCAATAAGTAGATGAGAGCGCAATAATAAAGTCAATAATCACGAATAAGTAAATAGTGGTAAAAACCTGAAAAGGACGCCAGCAGTCCATTTGAGTCCGTCAGGGGGGGCATTCGCCCCCCCTGACTGTATGGACGCTCCGCCACTGGTAACATCATAGCAACGGCCATTATTTATCAAAAAACTCCCCAAGAAGGGTCTTCATATGTCCCTGAAGTGCAACAAAGGAGTTTTTTGATTGGTCCTATACATACTTTACAGGGTTTTCAGCTTCGATCTACACTAGTAACTTAAGACTTTCTTGTTAACTACCACAAATATTCAACCTAATATGCCCATGAATGTACTCACATGAATGTACTCACTGAATGTACTCACTGAAGCTGTTACATACCAGCTATAGCAAAAGTTTGACAATCACAATCCAATAAACACATACCTCCTCACATATACATCAGTAGGCTTACATTACAATCCAATAAACACATACCTCCTCACACATCAACAGGCTTACATTACAATCCAATAAACACATACCTTCTCACACATCAACAGGCTTACATTACAATCCAATACACATACCACCTCACACATCAACAGGCTTACATTACAATCCAATACACATACCACCTCACACATACATCAGTAGGCTTACATTACAATCCAATAAAACACATACCTCCTCACACATCAACAGGCTTACATTACAATCCCATACAAACATATACACCTACACACATTAGCACGCTTAAATCCCAACCCATACATACCCACACATATAGACACGTCACTGTGATGTTAAATCACAATCCAGTACAGACATACCCTTCCCCTCCCCCACCCACACACATCATCATGAAAGACAACTTAGATATCTGAAATCTTAGCCATGAAATAATACTTTAATGCCTGCAATTATTTATATTGATAAGTTTCAGACATTACAAAAGGAGAATTAAAAGTTAAATAATGCACAACTGTTAGTTGCATAATCCTAGTAAAGAGACTAATAGTAATGGTTCTTGTAACAAGTATGAAGATATACTGCAAGGACTTAAACATCAGTTTGAATGGCTACAGAGACAGAATAATAATAATAAGGTGTATCTTCTGCCCAATACTGACAATAACAATTACAGGCAATATGGCTTACCTTAATCACTCACACCCATCTGCAAGATTCTTTCCATCAAACAATTAGCTGGTGCTATCCTGCTGGCTTCAGACGCATGACACATGGTAATCATATTGATATATCTCTCACAGACTCCAACCATGCTTAAACACTGCTGTAATGGCTTTCTGAAAATTATATTTGGCAGCGCAGGTAGTTTGCCAGCCATCAAACATTAGAACACCTGTAATTAACAGTCAACCCTTCAAAGGTATACTACTCGTTGATATAATCCTCCTCGGCAATATACCTAACTTATGAGTAGAGCTTGAAACGATTAACATCTCTTGCGCATTGTGAACCGAGCAATAAATAATTTCACTCAAATATATCTATGACACTGTCACCGGTAGATTTGATAACTCCTGCAATAATCGTCCACAGCTACTCTCACATATTGGTAGCAAACCGTTAAATTGTCAAAAGAACAGCCAGCTCTGGTAACAGCTTGTTTCTCTTGGATTCAACCATGGAGATAAAAACAGATTCAACTCAGTGATTTTACTCTCTGTCAACAGGTGACTACAGCTACTAAAACTTGAAGCTAAACTGAATGAACCCAGAGCAGATTCAAAGATGATGTTTACTTAGTAGTATCAGTTTGGGAATGCTCCATTATCACAGTAGGGAACGATACCTTTATTCAACAATGATAAGCATTTAGATTACCAAAAATCTATTCGTTGTTTGTCCCTTATTAATTACATGTCAGTAAAATTGACAAGAAAGGTTTGGAATCTTTGTTAACCTGATTCATATACAATTAAAATTAAAAATAAGTAAAGTCTTTACTTTTTATGTATTACAAACATTACTTTTCCTAAATTATACCTTCTTGTCCCAAACTCTATTCAATTTGTCCAAGTCCTACATCATCCAATCATAAAGTTCCTTACTTTAATACAAATACTGTCAGGCCTTATATTTCACAAGTTTAGCCACTTGCTGAAAAATGCCAGTGCTTGGCAAAATTTACTGGCTAAAATCAAGTTCCCACTCTCATTTTCCTGAATTACAAGCATACATCAGTTAACTATACAGGCCGGGTATAGGAACAGTCCAATATTATTAGCTGATAATAAGCAGTTATACGGCGTATGTTAGGTATGGAAATTATCCTTTGACTGACTTTGTTAACGGACTGTTACCATGTATGTTCTACTGGCAGACGTTTGCCAGTGCCTTTCTTTTCTACTGGTAAAGAGCAAAATCCACTGGCATTCCGCCAGTAAATAGTCTGGATTTCGTGGCCTGATTTATTCATAAAATTCAGATATTCCTACAATACATATAATCATCATAAATTAGGCTTCTAATTTATCCCTATACGAAGGAAGATAAAGACAAGAGATACCAGCATTCTAACCAATTATTTATTGATCTTCAAAATACAGTTTCTAACACTCATTACTCAAACCTCCTACTTCACGTTACTACGGTGATGATGATTCACAGAGACTTCGATCATACAAAGCATTTAACAGTGCTCAATGTGAATTTAAAAATTTGTAATTTAGGGTTTTAGGATAATTGCGACTATATTGCAACTACTTTTCACTATGATAACTGGATATAATTATGTAGACAAATGTCATTTAATGGCTGACTATGGGTAAAGGTGTATCCTCTTGTTATCATTTAGCCATCAGTTCTCATCTTGTCAGAACTGTGAGCTTTCAATCTATGTGAAAGACATATAATATTGATTATTTCTCATATCAAATGCTCTTCTTAATAATTGCTAACAGAAAGCCAGAAAGCCATTCCATCCCATGTATTTATGTGGTAATATGATAACACTACAAAACAAGATTTTCATGTGATGACCATTACCGATCAGCAAGATTCTTGCACAAATGCAAACCTAGCTATCAAGTGAGAATTAGTCCATCATCTATGCTTTATTTTTGCAGTCATCATGTCAGGTATATAAAAGGGTTCAGACCTATAGTATAACTTAGAATGAACTTCAACAAAGATGTACCTAATTGAGTTATCTGGTTCAAGCTTATAAAATTCTACACTTAGACCTCTTTTGACCTCAAGTGATCAGCTTTGACCAGAAAAGAACAGGGTCCTTGTACTCAGTACGGAAGATTTTACATAACAAGTATGACATTCATCCAACCCTTGAATTCCTTTAAAGTCTCAATGTGTGTTTGCCAAATTTTAACTTCAACCTTTCCAGCTTATATACTGCCCTTAAAGGGTGTGAAGATTCGCGCAAAGAAACAGTCTAATGCCGGTAATTTGACCAAGTTTCGAATGAGGTGTAACAGAAGTGTTAAACACCACCATCGATCCCAGAAAATACACACACAGCTTGCTACCGTCGGTAATTAGACACTAGTGTACAGTCAGTACATACAGCTTCGGTCAATACCCACAGCACAGTATACAAACGATACAGCAATGGACATCTCAGGTCCAGCTAAAGATAACAATTAAGGTATCACGTTTCATTACTGTCTGCATTTTGTAGCGACACGAACAAAACATCACTTGCAAGCAACAGAAAGTTTCTTCAGATGGCCTCACACGGTTTGGGGCGAGTCTTCGATGCCTTTAAAGCTCAGCACTTGAAAATGACACCATTCTATGCAATTTTCATATTAATAATCATTATTTTTATTGAGTTATCTGTCGTTAAAATTTTTAGATTCTACAAAACTTCAATACAAATTTGCAAGCCCCGCCCAACACCAATCAAATCTCTCTGTTTGTTTATGACCGTTAGGCTAGGCTTACTTTCACTTTGGTGGTTAGCCTATGTTAAGTCAATTCTCTTGAATAGTATATTTCTTTCGGTCTTACCGATGTAGCTTGGGAAATTGTGTCATTTCCTTCCATTGCAAGGAATAAACAGGTGTTTTCAGACATTTCCTCCATGAAATTGGGTCAAAAAGTGGACAATACGAGTATATATAGGTAACATTTGTGTAATGAACATGCATATATGGGTGGTCACAGTGATTTTACTGTAAATCGTTCGCGCCATAAGGGCAACAGAAATAAATTTCTTTCTTTCGATTGCGACAGCTTTTCTCCATTAAACTCACCTAGCTGGTCAGAGTGTATTTAGAATAAGAAACTTTGAATCTGCTTCGGAAGTTTGTTTTCCGAAATTCATTAGCAAACACGTATTGAGACTTTAAGAGTTATCATGTTCACAATGTTTTCAGAGTTTGAGCTCTGTTAACCTCAAATAATCTTTGACATAAAATTTGAATAGGATTCTCGTACTCACCAAGGGGGATCTAGATAGCATGTATAAACTACAACCAAGCAGCACTTTCTGAGTTATTATGCTACAGACTTTAACCTCTGTTGACTTCACAGACCTTTGACCTCTACCAATTTTATTTAGGGTTCTTGTACACCAAGTTGAATCTACATTTCGAGCATGAAATTCAACAAAGTTGTTCGTTTGGTTGTCCCATTTGCAAGATTTTTAGACTTTGACCTATGTTGACTGCATTTATGACAGGTGGTCGTTACCTTTTGAGTTAGAATGTTTACAAGCAGGCGCGCACACACACACACAAATATCATATTAAACCAGTGCATAGATTCCCTTTGGCCGCTGGCAAGGAATAACAAATCTACAACAACTGAAGATTTTAAATTTCTTAGCTAAAATACCACTACTTTTGTGTTCTAATAGGCAATCATGTTTACATGTTCCTGTATAATGTACATTATCAAATTATGATGCTTTGCATTCAACATGAAATATAAACTTACAAAAATTCCAATGCCAATTCAGTGAGAATACTAGACTGCAATTAATGTCAACAATATGTCGCACTGTAAAATACAAACTGACATTTATCAACTGCTTTACACTGAATCAATTACGAGCAGTTAAATTACATTTACTAATCCAAAATAGCTGGGCGAAAATGTTGGATTATTTGTAGCTTACCTTTGAAATGAGCAAGTCAGTTTTTGCCTCATTTTGCCTGATCCAAGTAATAATTCCCTAATTAAGCCAACTAAGCATTTACAGTAGTTAACTTATGTGTAAGAGTTGTACACATACCACTCTAAAGTATACTGTATAGATCATTTACTCATTGCGTAGCGCAGCAAGCATAGAATTGATATGAAATTCAACACATTTTGAATTTGTACAGCAGGCATGGTCTGCACAACTGAAAGGTGGTAAAACCATGCAGCACCAACTAAGTCTGCAGGTAATCCAAGGTTACTACTGCACAGAATAATGCACTTTAAATGACACAGCTAGACAGTGCAATAAAGCAACTATGTGTATGATTGACATTAAACAGTAAATTGATCCAATCTAACAAGTCTGTTCTAATTGATTGATTAATTCCATAGCAACCAGATTTATGATGGTAAAATACAACTTGGTGATGCTTAGATAAACCAGAAAGCCAGTGGGCTTATTGTGATTCCTTGCCAATTGAGATTATAATCCCAAGCTTTCGTCATTGTTGATTAAATTGATCAGCAAGGTTCTTTCCCTGACTGTGGACCTACCTACTAAGTATGTTAACTTACCTTGTTTACAAGCTATTTTTAGCAAAAATCAACTCAAGCCCTGCCCCCTAAATGTGCATCATATCATATTGGACATACATTATCATGTACCCGCTATCTACCAACACCTTCACACAAAGTATGATTCAATTCTGAAAATGCTTACATTTGACCCTGTGACCTCATTAATATTCTTGAGATGAGCACCAAAATCAATAGGGCTCTTCTATTCACTATGGCGCATATATGTATCAAGTATGACTTCAATCCAACTTGTCATTGTTCAGTTACCGTGTTTACAAGCTATTTTTAGTGAAAATCAACTTAAGCCCTGCCCCCTAATAAATATGCATAATATCATCTTGAACATAATCACCATGTACCCGCTATCTACCAACATATTAATATTGAGTATGAATAAATTTTCGTTGCAGAGTTATTAGCATTTGAAATTTTTACGTTTGACCCTGTGACCTCATTATTATTCATGAGATGAGCACCAAAATCAATAGGGTTCTTCTAATCACTATGGCGCATACACGTATAAAGTATGACTTCAATGCAACTTCTTGTGGTTCAGTTACCATGTTTACAAGCTATTTTAGTGAAAATCAACTTAATGCAAATTCCTGGTTACCTCGCTGAACACAGCAACAATGTACAGTGTGTATCAATTCAGCTGAAAACACAGCATGCCAATTAATTTTAACAGTAAAGATCTGTTCTGTGTGTTATGCATCAATATTGAATAGACTGAATCATCACTCATCAAAAGTTGAAACTGCCATTTTCGGAAGAAAAATGGCAGTTGGAATCATAGTCTATATAGCTACTACATCGATTCACCAATATTGCACAAGCAATGAGGAGAATATCAGCGCACAATGGATTGTCATCCAATCATTGAATAGTTCCATAAGTTTACCTTGTGGGACACAAATATTTCTGGTTAATTATGATGAAATAGGTTTATCTCACCCAAATATGGTGTACTCTATTATAACCAAGATACAGATGGGTTCTGACATCATATTTGATGAAAAAAACAGAAAACTTTTGCAATCATTAATATGATTGCTGTACAGCTGTGATTGAACTTAAACCTTTCAAACTGCACAAAAATCAAGGAAAGCCTGTACTTACTGTGCTGAAATACTCTAGCTTTTCTTTGTTGCTTTCTTTTTCCTAAAAATTTTCGGATTTTCTACAATAACCTTTCATGCAGGATAACACTTTTCCCCAGCTTCACACTGTTTTTGATGTAGTACTGTACCCCACAAACATAACAGAACCCAGCCCACCCACTCTAACCTAAATCTGCTGCTGCTGGCAATGCTGTGAAGTTGAAAGCAATTAAAATAAACCAGGTGACTACGAATACATCCGTCTGCTCATGTTGGATTTACTAGCACTATAGTAGACTTGTTACAGATTAACGACTTTTCATTTTCCCTAGGGTAAGACGGCCGTTAAGTTTACAGACCTCTACAATGCAGAGAACTCATCTCTCACTAATTACTCCCTTTCTCTTCTCATAATATATATATCAATTTTGTATGTTGCTTAGTAACATCCTGAAAATGGCCTCAAGTGGAAGC
The DNA here is from genome assembly GCA_000934455.1 of Apostichopus parvimensis. Taxonomy (NCBI): domain Eukaryota; kingdom Metazoa; phylum Echinodermata; class Holothuroidea; order Aspidochirotida; family Stichopodidae; genus Apostichopus; species Apostichopus parvimensis. The sequence goes on from KN882629.1 coordinate 19,943, forward strand.
TGGCTCTCTCCATCTTACAAGGACATGACTTTCTGTCAACAAATTATGACTTGGAGAATTGCAAACTCAATTAGTATCGACAGATTTGATGGTGTACACTCAACAGTAGATGGTGGTATCGTCCAAGCAATAGCAATAGTTTGCTTCAATAAAACAGGGAAAAGATACAAAATAATTTCTTTTTAGGATGATCAGACTGGCATAAAGGAAACCTCCAGAATCTGGTTGCCTCTATTTCTGTGACACTGGTAAGCCCTGCACCACTTTTAAAGAAGGTATAATTTAATCCATCTTTTACATAAATTCAGCATGTTCAGATTGTTCATCGAGAAGCATCAGTAACTCTTCAAGAAACACAACCTATAGTCTATAATTGGAGCACACTAAGTAATTAAACTAATGTCCACTTTAGGAACAATTTCCCTCTTTTTCCCTCTTTTTCCATCATTATGCCTTCCATAGGAAGTACAGATAAACAGTAACTTGTCTATCAGGCCTCGACAAATTATTTTAAAACTAATCGCCAACAGGCGACCGAGTCTAAAATTCTACTCGCCAAAATGTTAAATTTAGTCGCCATTTTTCCCCGCTAATTTTTGTGTGTGATATAAGCCTAGGAAGTATGGCCTAACTTAGGATATCGCCGTATAGTGTTACTGTTAGTTGTTTACAGCAAAAACGATCTATTTACACTGTGGTTCGTCAAAAGTGTTTAAAACATGGTATATGTGAAAATATATGCCGGTGAAACATTGTAAGCATTGTTTAGGACACAAAATTAAGCAATGGCAACGGCTGACAATCTGTAACTTTCACTTGACAGGACATCAGACTACTGTATCGTGTATACATGTGTTAGTATCGTTAATAAGTTAAAATGAGTAGTTGATAATACTACTGTGATGTGTAACATGAGGCAATATGCCTTTCTTGATTGGCTCACAAGTTAATAGTAAGCCTATCGTATAAAGTCAGTGAACGAATGAGCCACTCGCCAAAATGTCGAGCGTAGTGCATTTTTTGCACGCCAGTCGCAACATACTACTCGCCATTGGCGAGTTGGCGACCGTATTTGTCGAGGCCTGTTGTCTATATAATCCAACAGATATTTTAAATCTATTGGATAATTTTTACTTGAAATGAAACAGGCTTGTCGACTGCTAGGTTGTAAGATATTTTTTTATATAGAACCTTCTCTTTTTCCTTAAGATTAGTTCTTTCAAATCCCAATCTTGGCGTTATCTGTAGGTAAAAGTTGCAAACTCTTAGGGGTTTTAACACTTAATCAATATTCAAGTATCCTGACTCTTTGAACAAATGGTTTTATACTTGTGTGAAGAGACTTAACAAAGAACAAGTTTTCTGTTTTCACATCCAAAGTCCTTTTTACCCATAATCAACATTTACATGGTTTCTTTAAAGTGCAATAACAGGTAATGCAGATTAAAAGACTACCAGACCAAACAGAAAACTGCACTGTTGCATAATATTGCAAATTGAGGGCAGCATGCACAAATTCCAATTTTAAACACATTAGCTACATATCATATTCAATTTAATTGTTTGCTGAACAAATTGTAGTGTAATATGAAGGGGGAAGCTGATGTGGGGAGGGAGGGGAATAGTTCAAGAACTTTACATGTCTCACTGTTATAGAAAATGACAAAGATGAACAACAACAACCCCAGGACACACTGGTCACCATTTAATTAAGTGGTAACTGCTACAGACATTTGGTCTCGGTACTGTGGAATACCAAAACCTAGACGCCTGTTCGGCGCAAAGAATTATTGATAAAGGATGAACGATATTTCACATGTGCAGTTATGATTTAACAAACCAACCCAACCAAAGGTTGTACAAGAGATAATGAAATCTCGAAACTTTGATACTGAATCTCAGCATGCAGTAGTTGTTTCTCCTCTTTGTAGAGTATATACTCCAGATTTCTGGTTTTTAGTCAACATATTCAAGAATCGATTAACACAATCAGCTCTATATTATGTGTAGTAGCTTTCAGTAGTTATTTACTAATTCTTTTACTTAAATTCCCTTCAAGTGTTCAATTGCCTATAGCTATATGTCAGTCTTTTAGCCGACCAAGTCACTTCATATGTGAATACACATATTTATATTACTGTTACTTCTATGCTAGATAGAAAATAAGGTCACAATAAATTTTTCTTTTTATCAGATATAGTACAAAAAAAACTAGTTAACAAATAAATGCTGAGCTAAGACTACAAAGTCTCTTCCCAAATAGAGAAGAAGTAAACATTAGAAGTTACATTTTTTATCCTTGCTACAGGGACATTTTTGGCCTGCTATTTCTAGATTTTCATAGTTAACTATCCTGACATAAACAGTTAGTTTTCACCAAGAATGGTGAATGGGCTAAGATAATTTATTAAAATAAAGATATATAACAATCCAGAGTAAGTTGTAACGTTGTAAGAACAAGAGTTATCTTACCTGGAGAATGTTCTGACTTCTTCCAGTATACATTCATCGGTTATTCTTCATTTCCATATAGCTGGCAGGCATCACCTGTCTTTGAGGTAAGCATAGTTCTCGTAACTCCTCCGACGGATACCACCTCTGACGTACCACTCATAGGGGAGTGGCCTGAATCGAGCAATACCTATCACCAAACGTAATTTGGTTGCATTCCAACCAAGAGTGCTTAATTTTGTTCATGGTTTCTAGTTTAATTTCAAGAATGTCAAGAAAGGCTGGGATATGATAGGATAAATGTGAAAGGGCAAAGAAGTAACCAACCCTGAGTGTTCTTAGATGCACAGAGTCATGTGCTTTTACCAAAATTCAAGTTTGATTTGTCTCTATGTAAATTCCCCAGGGACAGGTAACAGGATGGTCAACATAATAGCAGGAAGGTGAACATAATAGCAGGAAGAACAATAGTAAATGGCCTTTAAATGTCTATGACAACATGAAGTTGAGAGAGCACAGGGAACGCCCATGGCAATCTAGCAACAGGATAGAAGACACAAACCTATGTAATACAAGAAGCAACACACACAGCTTCCAAACAGCAACTAGAAGTATGGCCATCAAGATATATGGCAGGTCAAATGATTACATAGACGAGAGAGCCTGAAGTTGCCTTTCAAAGATATAAACTGACCTCCATATCACAACGTCTGCCCTAGTTGAGTCTGCAGATAGTTGCAACTTTAATCACTTATTCAGCAAACTTACTATGTATTTGAACTTTATGTTGACAAAAGGAACGCTTATGTTTGTGAAGCGCCTCATTCAAAATTCACAACTGTTGTTTTCATCCTCCAAACATGTTGGCTTATTTCTTTTTTGATTTGATTTTATATAGCCCTTTACACCAGCGATAGGTCTCAAAGCCCTTTACAGACGTTATATTACCCCTGGTCAATGATAACCTGTCCCAGAGACAATCCTTCCAGTCAACGCCCAATGACAAGTTACCTCACAGGTACCCATTTAACCCCTGAGTGGAGAGAGGCAAGTGAGATAAAGCATCTTGCCCAACGACACAACGCAATGAACTAGGCATGAATCGAACCAGTAATCCATGGATCGCGAGTCTGACGCCTTAGCCAATTAGCCACCACGCTTATTTTTTAGCCAGCACGCTTATTTCTGAAAAGTTATTGAAAGGCAAGCCATGTAACACTGGTGAGAGTGTTAAACTAACGTCATAACATGTCAGCAAGTTTTTGTTATCATGCTTACAACTTTGTTTAGAAATGTTCCTATAATTATTTCAGGTTTAGTAAGTGTAGTATTCTGTTCCTGTAATCTGTAGATGCCACACATATCCATTCAGACAATTTAGTCTACTGCAACTGGTCCTTTAGTTCATTGTCAAACAAACATAAACCTTCAAATTTTTCAAAATATATTAGTACTCACGAATTTAAATCGTCAATCACAATTTGCCTTCCAATGGTTCTATTCTGTTGTTGTGTAGTTTGTCCTTCTCTCTTGGGATGGTAAGGAGTTGATGTCAAGAAATTTCTCCTCTGCTTGTGTTTACCTCCTCTCCTCTTCTTTAAAGCTCTGTTTGGTATTACTCCTGCTGTGAGTGTAATATGATAAAATGCAAACTAAATGACACTTTTATAGCTAAGTCCTACAGAAAAACCACACAAAACAAACATACTGATTTTTATCATTGAGCTACACAAGGTGACACACAAAAGTCGAACATCATCCACAAGTATGTATTACAGATGCTTACCTGGAACAACTCTCCACCCCCCCACTGCCCCTCCCCACACCTGGAGAAAAAGGGGTTGCACCGAGGCAAGGAAATTCCCTATTAGTTTTTTTTCAGAGTCAGACATGGAAATAATAATTCCTTTCGGAGATTTTATGCTCATTTCACGCATTTCCCTTGTGACAGTTCTTGCAGAATCAATCATGTTTACTTTTAATATACAAATTATTCTTTTGCCAAGCATTAGCATATTCAAACAGGTCAGTTAATAGCTGCCCAGACCAGGATTTATTTGCATAGGCATATGACCAAATGAAGTTAGACAACCATCATTATTAATCAGCAAAATACATTGTCATTTTTCCAATTGTAGGAGGTGTAAAACTGAGGGAAACCTGCAGCTAAACTATTACTCACACATACAAATGCATAATATATCAGTTGAAACAACAAAGGCATTTCATTAAAGGTTCAATACCTGTTTGCTGATAAAGTTCGGAAAACAAACTTCCAAATTAAATTTGATGTTTCTTATTCTAAATGCACTCTGACCAGGTGGGTTTAACAAAGAAAAGCCGTCGCAATCGAAAGAAAGAAATTTATTTTCTGTTGCCCTTATGGCCCGAATGATTTACCATAAAATCACTGCGACTGCCCATGTAAGCATGTTCATTACACACAATGTAAACGAAATAGTCTACACATGCGGCCCGATCAAGATTTGAATGCAGTCCTATACTCGTATCATCCACTTTTTACAATTCCACCGAGGAAACATCTGAAAACACCTGTTTATTTATTGCAATGAAGGAAATGACACAATTTTGCAAGCGACATCGTTAAGACTGAGAAAAAGATACTATTCAAGAAAAGGGATCTAAGAGAGTCTAGCCACGAAAATGAAAATAGTCCTAGGCCTAACGGTTGTAAACAAAACAGAGAGATTTGAATGGCGCATGATCAGTTGGGCGGGGCTTACAAATTTTAATTTTTTTAATTTTAATTGAAGTTTGTAGAATCTACTGACTTGTTAAAATATCTGATGAAATTTATACATTTCATTTTTTTATTCAGCTCAACATTTTGAACAACAGATAACTCAATAAAAATAAGGAATATTGATATGAAACTTGCATTTTCACTCAGTTTTTAGTGCAGTAAGCTGGAAATGTTGAAGTTTAAATTTGGCAAAAAAGTACCCAGACTTAAAACTGTTTTGTCAACAAGTTATAAATTATGCACCAAATTACACATAATACCAAGTTTGTTTCTCAATGCAAATTTTAGCATATTTTACCTGCTTTGAGTTGCCCAACTTTCTCTATGACTTCCGCAGACTGAAATGAATCCAGATCACTTGCCACAGAAACACCATCATAGTACTGCAGTGGGACCCCAGCAAGTTGTTTGACCATCAAGTGATTAAAATGGCTCTCATAATCCTCTGTCTGTACTGACTCTCTATCACTGTCTAAACCAGCGGCCATTTTAGGAATAATGCCTCGGCCAATCGGAAATCCTGACAGAGATATAAGAACAAGACAGTGAATGAACCTTGCCCATACATTCTGTGTTAGGGTGAAATAGCTGACATTCGGCTCATCGCAGTATAAATATCTGAACGGTTGCGACCTCTGAATCTCATCAACTTCTGGTCATTTCACAACCACATTCATTCCCTTTACAATGCTTCAGTGTTTCCTATCCATCAGCAGATGCTAACCAATCATAAACTTTGCCCAAAGAAGCACAAGTTCATGAAACTAAACACATTGGCAAAATGACTGAAGAAAAAACACAAAACTTACCCTTTAACCATTATGTTGAATATTACTACAAAATTACCCTTACCTAGCCTAATAAGAGTGTTTATCACTGCAAACTTTCATAAACATGCATGCCAGGCTGCCATATGAAAGATCTGCTAGTTTAAGTAGGAGACATCAAAAAAACAAACAAATGCAAGACAGTTTAGAAAAGAGAGCAAAGCAAAATTGCAGCAGCCATAAAAAGAGTGAAAAATAAAGAGAGGTGAATACTTGATATAAATTCCAAGCAAGGAGTTGCAGTAAATGTTACTATATTTGTTAATTTGTGAAGAGATCAAAAGAAGTGAAAACATATTTTGTTTCCTTATTTTTCCTACAAGATATGGCACAAAACCAAGATAACCAATGTCAATATCCAGAAAGAGCAATATTTCACTGACAATTGTAAGTGAAAGCATGAATTCTGCTCTGGCAGCAAGAAAAGGATATCTGGTAGCTAGCCAATAGGAATCAACAGAAAAGGAACATAAATTAAAATAAATTCATACCATCCTAGAAGAGCAAACAAATTTATCCAAAGATGTTCAGTGGATCCTAAGAATGCTGCCTTTGTTATTAAACATTCAAATTAAAAGTTTGACAGTGCCTCAATAAAAATTAGACATTTTGCACCTTTATTACAATGTGTTTCTTTGATTGGAAGCATATTGTGTTTGCCTCATGTCAACAAGTTCTCAAATTATGAGGCTATTTGAAATAACTGTTCATCAAATTTGACAAGTTTCTACCAGTTCTTCAGATTACCTGTGGTATAAAATACTCATACTTATGTCAACAACTCAAATGTTTTTAGTGTCTGAGAGTACAACATTTACTCTCAATGATACAGAAGAGGAAATATGAACAGTCACCACACCTTTTTGTTTGTTCAAGCCTGCTTTCCAGTACTGTGCTTCGTAATCTTCCGTCCAGACGCTATCAGACCCAACATCACTCTCAGTGATTTCTTTTTTCAGGTACATGTACTCGGGAAAGCCACTCTCACGTGGAGGGGTAGGCAGAACTGATTTCTCTTCCTTGACAAATGACGTTCGGGGTCTAATACTTTGTGCAAGAACCAACTTCCTCAGATCCTCTGCCGATCCACGTACATTTTGACTGGAGCCATCAGCAGGTAATGTCGAGACCGACAGTAGATTTGGTGAGGGAGTCCTTGGAGCAAACTGCTGATATTTGGTCTCAAAGTCTTCAGTGGCAATGGACTCCAAATCACTCATATTGTCTTCACTCTTCCACTGTTCAATGACTCTTAACCCATCGTGAGCGTGCATATCGAAATCAGGAGACGGTTTGCTCCGTTTTGAATTTGGCTTTTTATGCTTGCCATTTTTGGAAGATCTTG
>KN882629.1:36325-47352 GCA_000934455.1 Apostichopus parvimensis
GACGGATCTGGAAGTGGTGACTGAATTGGGGGAGGGGTTTAAGGGGAGGGGGTGTCCCCTTTGAAACGTCCTTAGATGCAATCTGGTGCATATCTTAAGTCAAATTTGGCACGGAAGGAGCTCCTGTTCTCCTTTTCTCTATTCAGCTTTCCTTCTTTCTTCCCCTTCCGCTCTCTTCCCCTTTTCTCCTTTTGCCGACAGACCCAAAATTTGCTGACAGCGACCAAATTATTGGGGGGGGTGTGACACCCCCCACACCCCCTGCTTGCTACGCCCCTGAACTCAACAAAAAAACTATGATCATGTTGTAGCAGCTATCACACCAAAATAAGATGCAATACTTTTGTAGTTTTGTACTACATGTACCAAATGCTTGAAGTCACTCTATGGATGGAGTACTTACAAGTCAGACAACAGCATAAATCTGCAAACAGTCAATTAGGACTGATGGTCAGGGTAAACAAACACTTGCATGAATTCAGAATGGTTGGCAATGTAGGCTTCAGTTATAATGCAAACAAACCCATAAAGTGGTGTAAACCATGAAAGGGAACAAACAAGCTAGGGATCATGCTGTGATAGGGCAAATAGTTCTGTTAGCCTGGTTGGATCGTTTTACTGGTATTTACAGTAGTAAATTTAGATGTAATTTAAACTACCGATCTTGATGAATATATACTTATGCAAAAGGTCTTATCACTTGCATTATGGTACAAATGAGATACAGTCAGACAGGAAAACTGTACACATTTGCTGAAAATTCCTTTTCAAGAGAGAAACAAACTGTTAACAAACAGCTCCTCAAGTGTAATGCAAAAATGTAGGTAAAAGTGTACCATTTGTAAAAGGGCCTGACATTAATTATGCACTAGTTCTCATCTGAACAAGGTCCTATGGTAAGAGAGATACCAATCCACTTGAAATGCCAAGCACCATACATGTGCAGTCATGTCATTTTAGTATATATGTGTAAAGTATTTAAGCTTATACCAAAGCTGTTTTAAATCATTTGCAAATATCTGAGATAGCCAATAAGGCACAACCTCTGTGTTGTTAATTGTTGTTGCTATGGTGATATGTGCAGTGCCAACCATTGCTGGAAAGTTACACGAACATGTTTAATTATCACTACTGATACAATTTCCAAATCTCCAACCAGACTCATTCAAGAACAAAGTAGTGCAAATTGTGGAACCTAATACTAAAGTCATTTATAACCAAATAAACATCTGGCTCAAATAGCCAACACAATCTGCAGTACTGGTAATTCGAGCAGATCTCCATGCATTGTCTCAGCTCAACTCACTGTCACATCAGTTGTGCCATATGGCACTCTAGGAAAATTAAAATCCCTTTTAAACATTCAACAAAGACTATTTCTTAGTTTCAATATTTATGCACATCTGTGAGAGGCTGAATTAGTGTATGCTTCAACAGGTCGGCCATTTTGACTTACTCTTCACAGATATCATGGCTACTGGTGCACTAAAATTTTCACCTGTAACATATACACACACTACACTGTAGTCTCCGCATGCAGCTGTCACGACTTGAAATTTGTCATACATTAGAATGACAACATTATAAAAGTAAATTGAATAAACAAGCAATACTTACTTAAATCTAAGAAGCTGCAGTTGCTGTGAATTTATTTATATTGTTTGATAATCCACTACTCCATCCATCCTCAAGCAACTATGAGTCAGCTTTATAAGCCTGTACAAAATAACTTTTGAATGGTTCAAATCACACCACAAGTGTGTCCTTATTGGTCACACAACTCAAGGCGTCCTTAGCAACCGCTGGATGTGTAAATCTTTACTTATTCGATAGCATTTTTACTACCAACCTATGAAGAAGACAAGGCCACAGAAACCCCATCAAATAGAGACTTTGCACTTTGCACACATCTGTTGAATATTTCCACTAACTAAACTTGGCAGGTAGTAACCATATAAATAGTAAAATGGTTAACAAGTGAAGGCATGGTACTCCCTGCTGGGCCAATAACCTACATGGGGTTGCCAAGGCAGATATTCCAAAGTAGTCACTAGGATAGATTTCATTCACAAAGTTTGTTCTGTGACTTGTTATTTTGAAAAGTAAACCTTGCAGGATTATCTTGTGTTGTAATCTGATCATTTTGGTTTCCTTTATGACCTGAAAGACACACAAGAGCTCTACTGAAAACATTTGGCATTTCAAATCATCTTGAACATTACCTGTTTTCAAAAAAGAGGGGTAGGATGCATGTTCACACGAGGACTTTTAAGTCATTTATCACTCAGTGTACATGGAAAGGATCTTGATTGTGAGTCACCTAAAACTGTCCAAGCACAGACTGCCATATCTTATATTGGCAAAGTGCAAACTTCAACCTGGTCAGCTATAGGTTCCACTTGAAATAGGAGTTGATCCCACATGCAAATCAATTCAAAACACTTCATTACTATAATTGGCAATTACACATATCATAATGATACAACTGAGATTATTCAATGTCTACATAGGCTTGTTCGATTCTTTGCAGAAATTATTCTTCAAAATAGTATTCTAACATCAACTCTGGGCCATTCGTATGTCCAATTGGTGTTAAAGTTGCTTTGTTTGAAAAAATATTTTTGAAGATTCTGGCAAATAAATTTTTTATGAGGGTTGGAAAGTTATAAAATATGTGATAGACACCATGAATTTTAAAAAAGGTTACATGATGGTACTTAACCTTTCCTAAAAAAAAAAACATCTTGATAAAGAAATGTTATTACATCTTCAACTGGCACTGAGAGATAACTTTCCATAAGATCAATTTGTGTTGATCATGATGATATGGTTTGTTATAGGCTCAACAGTTGTGGTAAAATTTTGAATCGATTTCTGCCTCTTCTGAGTCAGTGATCTTCAGCTAGGCCTATACTGTACGCTTCTTCTTGGTCACGTACTTCATGGCAGAGCAAAATAATCTATCACTAATCATATATAGATAACTATATGTTAAAGTGACTTGATCCTTGGTTGGACTTCTGTATTTCATATTGACAATGCAGTCACCATGCAGATCTAACAGCAGTTACCGTGTAGGCTCTATAGCAAATAAATCTCAACCCAACTGATTCTGGTCTAAGTTACTACATGGTGTGTTTGTGTGAGTACGTTGGCAACACTCGCGCATTGGACTAAACCTGTTTCAACTCAACATACAGAGTAAACCATTTATCTTAGGCTACAGTTGATTGATTAATAATATTACCTCGTGTACGTTCAGTAAGACATCTACTACTGACTTCACTCGTTTTCTGTAAACTCATTTCAAGGAATGATGAAAACCTTAGAAAGAAAAATTTCACAAAATGTTCCGACTTGTAAGTACTATACCGTTCGGCGAATTATACGAACGTTGCACGTTGAAACCATAAGGATTGGCCCTGGCTAATCTTTCTGCGTACGCACTGTTACCAGGGAGCTGCCACAGATGGCTATGGTACTCATTTGACGTACATGGTCAATGGAGATACAGGACAGCAGCTAAGGAGCCTGCGGTCCCTTTGGATTCCTTCTGGATAGGGACAAAAACAAATTAATATAACCTGCTCAAATAGCGGCGAAGGGAGCTATAAAAACGTGATGAAAACTGGCGGGGTTTGGGGTCTTCCAGACGGACGATTTTTTTTAATGTTACCCAATTTTTACATTTCATCTGCAACGTTTTAGCCTATGTCGAAATTTCGACTTTTCATATCAAAATGCTTGGTTCTTTATGTAAACGTTTGATCTCAGAATTTCGATATTTTATGTGGTAATTTTCCACGGTTTCATCTTAAAGATGTGGCGTTATATATCGAAATTTCGACGTTTTGTCTGGAACTGTTGACGTTTTATCGACGAATTTCTACATTTAATCTCGAAAATTTGATAATTCACCATTATATTGTATGTCGAAATTGCAACGTCACACATCTCGATTTTGACGTTTTACCTGGATACCGGTATTACGTACGGCATTGTATCTCAAAGTTTCGATATTTTGTCTCGGAGTTTTATGATTTATCTCGCAATTTTGATATTTTATCCCCAAAAATTACGTTTTTTATTAATGAGATAAAAACGATTATAGGTCTCTTGATTATGAGCTGGATATTGATGTGGAAAATAATCTATTTAAACCTAATGATAATGTAGGCCTAACCTGTAAATATTATACTGATTTTTAGTTAAAAAGTAGTAGGATTGTCTATTGTACATTTTAACTGCATGATTTTGATATTGCAGCCATCAGCGAGACTTGGTTGAACTCTTACTCAAATACAGCACTATATGAAATCCATGGGTATGATATGTGTCATAGGCCCTATAGACATAAATTATAACAGAGGAGGTGGAGTTGCTCTTTATGTCCGTAATACGGGGTCAAATTGTGAAAACCTTGTAAACACGATATCTCAAGATGGGAAGCATGGGCAGACTTCATATTTAGTTTGTAGAAGTACCACATTGAGCGCAAGAAGCACATTTGTTTTGGTCGAGGTCGAAGTTCATTTGGGGTCACCAGGGGTCAAATTGAGAAAACCTTGTAAACACGAAACTCAAGATGGGAAGATGGGCAGACTTTATATGTAGTGTGTAGAAGTACCACATTGAGAACAAGAAGTCTATTGTTTTTTGTGGAGGTCAAAGTTCATTTGGGGTCACCAGGGGTCAAATTGTGAAAAACTCGTAAACACGACATCTCAAGAAGGAAATCATGGGCAGACCTCATATTTGGTATGAAGGTGTAAAACATTGAGTAAAAAAGAAGCCTGTTGATTTTTGTGGAAGTCAAAGGTCATATGGGGACAACAAGTCAAATCGTGAAAGCCATGTAAACATGCATGTGCACCCTCACTATACATTACGTTAGATTCATGAAGAAAACTGCTCATGTTACATCATCGAAACCACAATGCATTGTTGGTCTAAGAGAGCAAATAATACTTAACCCAGGACTGTCGTTCCTTCAGATGTCATTTTGTCGATGGAGAGCAATGAGGACAAAAACGACTGAATTACACATATAATTAATTTAATTTATTTTGGAAACAAAACTCAAATACAATACAAGACAAAACAAACAAACAAAGTTTTAAAACATTTTTGGAGCCTTGAAACTACTTTTTTTTTCTTTGTTATTTTTTAACTTTTGTTATTAATATGGACATTCTGATTTCCTTGATCGACGTCGGGCCTTCTTCTTACGCTTTTTGGGTTGTTTTGCCTGGATGGCTTGATCAGCCCTCTTTTTAGCTTCGATTTCATCAGCTAGACGACAGGCTCTTTCCTTTCTGAGTACATAATCTGTTGTATCTTCTACCACCAGTAATGTCCTGAAAGAGACAAGGCACAAAAAATTAAATATAAATATGGACACGGAACATGAGAGGAATGCACATATCGCAGATGAGGTATTGATTGTTCCACGCTATTTGGTCTTTGTTGTTACCATTTTATAAAATTAATCATTTTAAGGAAATTGAAAATATAATCATATTATTTTGAATGCAATAAAACGTGGCATGCAACCAAATGTAACAAATACTTTGGCAAAGGGCTGTGTTCCTATGCGAACGTGAAAAGGTTCTCCCGTTGATGGTTTTATGAAAGAATTAGAATAACTCACGTGTACTCAGACATAGTCTCGTCAAAGGTTGATTTGTAGCCGAAGTTAGCCTCGTTAGTAGCAAACATATCGTTGACTTCCCAGCTTTCAACCTGTGAACATAAACAATGATAATGAAAAACGTGGTATTCCTAGCGGTTTATTGCATTGGTAACATTCTCAAGTATGTTATGTTATGTTATGCTTTATTTGGAATTGGAAAAATTGGAAATATCATGGAAAACATATTAACAGAATGGAAAACATAAAAACAATTGTACTTGGTATTTGCATGTTAAGTACGGTACCTCATCTAAATCCAGGCCATTGTCGGTTACGTCACTAGGCACCACCCACTTGACCAGTTCTCTTGGTCTGATTGGAACGGGGGATTGCAGTTCCACAAAATCGTCGTCGTAGAGAAAAGCTGTTGTGAAAAATTAAAATATCGTTAACATTCAAAGACGCAAGATAATCTTGGCCTGTCGGTCAGTTAAATGTTCGAGGCCCTGAACTCGAATGTGACGTCATCATATACCCGGCATGCTGTGACACTAGAAAACTTGGGGCAAATTTACCCCAAATCCCTCAAAATTCTCCGCCAGTAAATGAAATGGTGAGATAGTAATGTCACCTAGTAACTTGTTAATAGGTATAGTGAGAGGCTCTTAAACTTTCAGAATGTGTGAAAATAAAACTCCTAACTCCTAACTATCCTAAGAAATTAAAATAAGTTTAATGACTTATTCTGTAAATCTGATATTTACATGCAATTTACTAGTTTTACAAGGAAACCTCATGACTCCCACCCATCAACCCACGAATTACACCACACCAAGTCATACCATACTATACCATACCATACCACATCATATAATATCATATCTTACCATACCGTACCACCTATACATATATCATACAATATAATACCATACCATACCACACTACACCACACCACACTAAACCACACCACATCATACCATATAACACCATACCATACCACATCACATCATATATTACCATACCGTACCATCTAAACATACCATACCATACCATATAATATAATACCATACCACACTAAACCACACCACACTAAGCAACACCACATCATATCACACCATACCAATCTTAATAGCCAAGCAAAGATATTTCATCTTACCGTGAGAATGTTCAGTTTCTCCTTTCTCATCATCGTTTACTTGGGATATGCCCAGACTTATGAAGTCATTCTGTTGTTGTTGTTTACAGCTGTAAATGATTATAATATATGCCATAAATTATCCAGTCACTGACGTCACGCAGTAATATTAAATTGGGTTCCATTGAGTACGCTGGCAAAATTATTCGTGTGTCGATAAACCTTTAATGAAAAATATGATAATAGGGAGAGAGGGGTGTGGTGGGGCGGGGGAGAAAATCCCTCGTTTATCTTCCTTTAACTGTTTTCGATACTCCCTTGGAACCACTACCTACACAATCTAGTTTGCATTACTCATTTTACTTACCTCTCACTGACTGCGGTGGTGTTTAAACTAGATTGTTCTTCGCTGTCCACAATAACTGTTTCATCAGCGACAATCTGTCATCAAATGAGAAAATATTTAAAAATAACGATTTGCTTAAAAACATCTTACTTTGCCCACGGAGACTGATGTTAACTGTGCTCAAAATACGTCACCATTTTAATATCCCTCTAACACTTACGACCACCGGAACCGCATATCTGCTGCTACCTATTATCGAAACTTTCAAATAGGAGTACGCTCCAACAAATAGATCATTGTTACACTGTATGACTGACCTAACTGAACAATTTCGAAATCCCCACAACAACGTCACTAAGGGGCAATTTACTGATACCAAAGTATAACATTATGTCCATTTTGCTTTGAATCTTGGTTTATATGGTGTTGTTTCTATTGACAACCGTGTACTTAGTTCGAGTTCATTAATATGACGACTTTTGATTTATTGTGAAACTTAAAGTCAAATAGTTAAGTAACGATTTTTTTCATACGTAACATTACAACTGCATGCAACGTGTAAAAATCGTAAATAAATAACAAATTAACTTTTGCTTCATGTTAGCTATTAAATTTGACTTTTATCTTTTAAAATGCTATTACATCCTAACCTGTGTTTGATCACCAATAACTTTAAAGAACTCTGCAGGGATGCTTAGTTCAGTAATCCTGCGGTAATCCATGTAAATCGGGGCAGCAGAGATGGTTTGGCACATCCGGGCAACGTCACAAGCAACTGTTGAAAAGAAGTGACACCAAAATTAATACTAAATAATACTCCCAAAATATTTGACCTGTTAATTAAAAGTAAAATATCTCTTAACAAATACGTCTTCTTTCTTCGATTACTTACACTTTTATTAAACGTTGATGATGTCAACATTATAAGAAAGATTCAAAGGAAAGTATTGATATGATAAACTACGAGACTGCCTATTATCTCACCTGTGAGGTCAAGGGTCAATCCATGGAAGAATTGAGGTCGATAAAGCACAACTTCTTTTCCTGTTGTAAAACAATCCCTGTGTTGAAAACAAAATTATACCCAAAAGTGAAGCTGCAAAGAAAGTATACTAAGATAATAATGCAATGATTAATAAAGTTTTTCCCAAACCTTTTTATGATTATTTTTGATCCAATAATTTATACCAGCAATAACTCCTGTTCACGAAATTAAGCATTACGTGCAAGTGTAATATTTATAGAATACTTGAATATTTTCCAATTTAATGAGTGATGTTGTTTCATTGCTATGTCCATCCGTTTACTTACCTTGTTGTAGATGGAATAGGAGTCTCCACAAGTCCTTTTTCGTTGTCCACAAAAATTGTTTCATCAACGAGAACCTAAGAAGAAGACATAAATTAAAGTACTTTAAAACGGATGAAACTTGATAGTCCAACATTACAAGATATGAAATTGAGCACAACTGTCGTTAATATCTTCGTCAAACAAAATAATTTATTGATAGTTTAAGATAAAAGAAAAGGTTTACCGGTTTAAGATCACCAAAGTATCCAAAATGAACTAGGGGTATGGTCTGGTCCGAGGGTGTCTGGTAGTGAAGACACCAATAGAGGGCAGCAATCATGATATCGAATGCCCGGGCAACGTCACAAGCAGCTGTTGAAAAGAGAAGGCAGGACGTCATGACTGGATAATGGTGAAGTGACGTGCGCATGCTCAGATTTTATGTACACTCCTACAATTCATGTAATCTTCTCTGCATTAATGGCATCCAATTAATCATCACAAATTTCGTATTGTTTACTCCTTAATTATTCTGAGCTATTCAATTTTTACAATTAATGTTATTAACATAAACACGCAGCTAATGGCTACATTTCATAACTAAATATGCATAACTTCTAGTTCTACATAAGTTCAACTGAAATGTCATAAGAGGCGTGCATTGTTTCGCACGCATTAATTGTTAAGGATATGAAGTACGTTCTCCGCTCTTTGCTAATAAATAGCTTCATCAGTTAATCTGTTAATTACAAGACCAACTTCAACACAATAATTCAGGCCTAACATGCCTCTGCTTTCCTGGCCTAAATATAGACTAGGTGATGATGATATTTCATCTACTTGTAAAGAGTACACTGGTCTAGGTTAAGTAGCTCACCTGAGACGTCAAGAGTCAAGCCAAATAGGGAATGAGGGCGGTACAGCATCACTGATGTAATTTCATTCCTGGAAAGGGAACGGAATTTTAACAAATTCAGCAATTATAGAAAAAAAAATCTAAACGCTGTATTAGACAAAGTTTCAATAAGTTCATCATATTTGAGCTAGGATGTTAACATATTATTGCTGATTATAATATTTTCTCCTTACCTGTTAGGAGCTGATTATAATATTTTCTCCTTACCTGTTAGGAGCTGATTATAATATTTTCTCCTTACCTGTTAGGTGCTACATCCCTTCTCTCTGCCAGTTGTTCTTCGCTGTCCATAAAATTGTTTCATCAGCGACAACCTGCAAAAGCAGAAAAAAATATATAATTTGTCATTTTACGTCAATATTTTGGTTTCAAGTTTAATATTCGGCATCACAATATCATATCCATTGTAAACTGCAAGTAAACTCAGGCGCCGCCCTCACCTTAAAGAGAAGGTTTTCTCTTGTATCAAGATGAATAGCCTTGAGTTCCTTCAGATCTTGAACTACTTTACTGGCAACCATGATGGTATCCAAGAACCGAGCAAGGTCAAGAGCAGCTGTAAAGAGAAATGGTTACGTCATTAACCACATCTGGATGTCAATGTTTCTGTCGATAATTTTTTAACATTAAAACCGCAAAGCGTCAAACTTAAATGTTCACTCTTCTCTGTGATACTAGTTCCACCTAAGCTATACGGAAGCTGGTCACTTCGCCCAACAACCATTTCGCCCAACTGCCATTTCGCCCAACCTTACCATTTCGCCCAACCAGCCTGGTCATTTCGCCCAACCAGCCTGGTCATTTCGCCCAACCTTGATTAAATATTATACTTCAATAAGGAAACGTTCGGGAATTGTTATATTAAGGAAACTTGAGGATGGATCAGTGTTTTAGGGGTTAGGTTTGATAGGAAACGTTCGGGAATTGTTAACGTTACGGGATACGAACCGAATATTAAGGAAAGTTGAAGTCGGTAGGGTGGATCAGTGTTTTAGGGGTTAGGTTTGATAGGAAACGTTCGGGAATTGTTAACGTTTGTAATTGTTAACATGCAAACGGCTCATTGCCTAACTTTTGTCAGACTCCGATCGATATCGAACGGACATCACTTTATTTACCTACCAATAATATAACCCAAAATAAATCAAATTGAACTAGTGAAATAGAAAAAGGGATATTATTCCACACCGATTCCCCCTTGTTTGTATAATAAAATAACTTCCATTGTATGCGTAACCGCCTAAAGTAGTGTAATACTCCCATTATACCCGAAATAACTGCTCATACTCCGATCGATATCGAGCGGACATCACTATTTTTAACTACCACAAAGTAATATAACCCAAAATAAATCAAATTGAACTAGTGAAATAGCAAAAGTAATATTATTCTGACTGAATATGAGTAAAAAAATGGTTGGGCGAAATGACCAGGCTGGTTGGGCGAAATGACCATGCTGGTTGGGCGAAATGACCATGCTGGTTGGGCGAAATGACCAGGCTGGTTGGGCGAAATGACCAGGCTGGTTGGGCGAAATGGCAGTTGGGCGAAATGGTTGTTGGGCGAAGTGACCAGAAAGCAGCTATACATATTCACCTGGCATGATACAGCCCTATCTTCACATATAATTAAGTCTATATTCATATTTTATTTATTGAATTTATGGCTGACCTAACAGGTGGAATGGAAAGAAACTAAATTTAATAAA
>KN882629.1:47402-80716 GCA_000934455.1 Apostichopus parvimensis
CAGAGAATATATAATTTGTCATTTAACGTCAGTATTTTAGTTTCAAGTATAATATTCGGCATCACAACATCATATCCATTGTAAACTGCAAGTAAACTCAGGCGCCGCCCTCACCTTAAAGAGAAGGTTTTCTCTTGTAACAAGATGAATAGCCTTGGGTTCCTTCAAATCTTGAAGTACTTTACTGGCAGCCATGATGGTATCCAAGAACCGAGCAAGGTCAAGAGCAGCTGTGAAGAGAAATGGTGACGTCATTAACCACATCTGGATGTCAATATTTCTGTCGAGAATTTTTAACATTAAAACTGTAAATGGTCAAACTTAAATGTTCACTCTTCTCTGTTATACTATTACACCTTAGCTATATATATTCACCTGATATGATCCAGCCCTATCTTCACATAGAATTAAGTCTATAATCATATTTTATTTATTGAATATGAGGCTGACCTAACAGGTGGAATGGGAGGAAACTAATTTAAAAAAAATTAACAATTTTCCCGTATTACCCACCACCTACACCCCGACACCCTCCCTCGCACTACCCACGTCTTCAGACATTTCCATTCTCACTTCTAACGCTATGCGATGTATTAAAGTAACTTTCCGAGTTAAGTCGTCGTTTGGCAAGTTAACCAAACTTACCGAAAATATGATTAAGGGTCATTATTCTATGATACTTCTTTTTCATTTTTCTCACCAAATGATTATTTAAGGAATCAATTTGTCGTGTTTTTAGTATATTAATAGGATATACAAAGCAAGTGGGACATATTAAACATATTGTGTTCATTATTTGAACTAAATCTTATCACTAAATCTGAACTAAATCACTAAATCTTATTACTAATTGTGAACCAAATCACGTTTCGTGGTACAGTATTACTTATGTGTATAAAGACTCACCAGTAACATCAACTCGACGGTGTGATAAACCGACCGGTGGTCTGTAAAGAACGTGTTCCTTTCCGGTTGTCAGTATATCGCTAGATATAAATAAAAACATTTGATCAACTACATTTCCTTCAAGCAATTTATTTTCCAAAATGAATGTTATAGAGTGTGAGTTTTAGAAATAAAGAGACTGAAAATTAAAAAGGGAACTCACGTGGTCAAGGTCAATCCAAGGTCAATGGGTGAGAGATGAAAGAGACAGGTGAGGACTTTCCTTGCGGCAAACTGGTCCTGTAATATATATAGAAAATTCAATCAAAATTTATAATTGATCATTCAATGATGAATTGATAAGTTATTGATCGTATCGATTGATAAGTGAGGGCGCTAGCATGAATTTATTTAATTCCTTGGTTAATTGTTAGTGTTAGTTTGGTATATATATATACCGGGACGAAAGACTTTTATAATTTACCAAGATTTCAGGAAGATCTTCTACTTGAGATGTTGTTCTGTTCATCTTGCTGATTCTGATGTCCTTCAGATAACGAAGAATATGTTTTCTTTGTCGGGCATGAGTCTCCACTTTAACAGAAAGATAAATATTGAGCTTGTAAATAGTGTGCAATAACATGTTTGGTACTATACTTTACATACTTAATAGTTAGATTGTGAGAATCGGAAGGGGTTTGACCTCCCTCATTCACTTATTGTAAAAATACAAAACTAAGACGTGTCCGTCAATTACTGACATAATATTTATCTTTGGCTGCTGTAATTATTCGCCAGTATAGTACTAGTATATAATGGTAACTCCATACATAAAAACTACATCTTCAATATACTTTTGTGAAACAATATATATTAAAAGAGAACGAAATAATTAAATATAAACTTACTTCCTCGGATCTCTCTGATCAGTCTCTTAGCCCACCTCTTCCTAGTCTTCCCGAAGTCGTTGCCTTTTATTAATAAAAGATAGAGGTATTTATGCTTCAATCATAGGCTCATATACTTATATTTTGAATTTCTCTAATTTAGGCATATATGGACCATGCCATGAACATTTGAGAGCAGTATACGTTTATTGAAATTTAGTATCACTTAGGCCTATAGCAAAGGGAAAGAATATGTTTTGCAGGGGAAGGGTTCTTTATCCATGCCATTCAGCTCGCGGTGGTGTAAGGCTGCCTACAGGATGGTCGAGGAACCACCAGCCCACCTCTCCAACCACCCCCCTCCCTCTACCTACCACCCACTCTTGTGTTTAAATGATTGTTATCCGACTATCTTAATACGTTGTTTTTATATTTCAATTCATGAAACGCTGGGGCAACATTGTTATTCCCTTACTTGTTATGATAATGAGATTTGCTATCGCAACGAAGATATTCTCTGAGGTAAACCACTGACAAAGTTAAACCACGTTACCTATAATATCACGTTAAAACAAGAAGAAATCATTCCACTCACCGACTCCATCTCGCCATTTTTCTCGGATGCTGATCATTAATGCCTCAACGAGAGCAAGAAGACAGATAAGAAGTATCGCTAATAGTTCAATAAGCAGTATCATGGTTAAAACTCTTCGAGATAAAACACAACTAGATCGCTGTAGGTATCAATATGAAGTGATTGTTTAGTACGTGGTTAGTATACGTGTAAACAAAACTGACGGTTTCCTGTGTGACGAAATAGAAACCAGAGTTTACAGAATACTCGCGTGATGCGCGCCTTCATTTAATGAAGCAAACATTTTGTGTAGTACCGAAGTTTCTAGATTGATATCTCCTATACTTCTTACACACAAACACATACATGAAGCCAATAAACGCGCGCATCTGCGAAAGTACGTTTTGACAGTATTATATATTGCAGCGCGTTCGTACACACTTAATGATGAAGCCAACTTGCGCGTATAACGCGTGGGTATCCGTGTGACTTGGCTGTTCTCTTCGTGAAACTGCTTTGCAGTAATTCTATAAGACGGCAACTAAAATGATTGTTTACGTAGTACAGATAAGGAACCGTATGGGTAGGATATGTTAATTTGTTTCTAACGGTAAATGTCTACTGTTTCTAACAAGATATATGAATGTACGAAAGAATGGATAGAGCACCGCACCGGAACAAACCAATTTATTGGAAGTAAGGATGGACCTTATCTCTTATGCATATAAAATATTCCTAATATGGGGGAAAGAGTACAGTTTTCGTGGCTAAAACATATCTCTCGTTAGAAGTGTTTATAGCTGGTTACATATATCTCAGTTAATGGCGCTGGTATAAGATACAACGCCAGAGGCGCTATATCTTCATGGTTCCTTTAGTTCTGACACAGATGACGATATCACCAGTAGAAATGCGAGTTGCTCGCTAATTACCGTCACGCGTACTTATGCTTGTGTGCAAGTTATCAAGTTTGCATCCTAATTGACAACATACGTTACCAACACCGACGTCACTCACTAACGACACGCACAGTTAGTCAAGGCACAAGGTTTTTTTTCCATGTTTATTTGCATTCATCTCTTCGGCACATCAAATCATGTTCAAAAGAAAGATCAGTCTATATTATGACTTCATTTTCTTTATCTATATAGTGCAAGGAATCTCTTAGCAGTTTAATTTCTTTGTGCTTTTTCTTATTAATTAAAAGTATCATAATTTGGAACGCTTTTGTAAATTCTACACAGGTAAATATAGTACTTGGCGTAAAAAATTGTGAGGCTATACCATTTTATATCCCCAAAATTGAAAAGTTGCAGTGTATATGGTACGAAAATTCCAATTAACACTGTCGAAGGCTTTTTCAAAGTCAACGAAGAGAATATAACCAGGCATAGTTTTATCCTTTGCATACTGCATAACATCTAAGATCAGCCGAATATTTTCTCTTATATATCGGTTTTTCAGAAAACCAGTTTGATCATGATGGATAACATGTGGCAAGACCTCTTTGAGTCTTGCAGAAATACAAGAAGCAGCAACTTTAGAATCTACATTTAAAAGGGAGATTGGTCTCCAATGAGTAATTTTCTTAATGTCTTTACCATCTTTAGGAAGTAAGGTAATAACAGCTCTGTCTTGCTCCGAAGAAAGTTTACTTATCAAATAACCCGAGTTAAACGATATAACAACGAAAGACTTAATTTCTGGCCAAAAATATCTGTAAAATTCAACTGGCAGACCATCGCTGCCAGGTACCTTACCAGAAGCCATACTTTTAAGCACATTCCAGCATTCCTCCTCAGTCAAAGCACCTTCATAATTATTTCTTGAATCGTCGTTCAAACCCGGAACATGAAGCGACACAGTAAAATAATTATCCAAGATTGCATTATTACAAGTAGCATACAAATTTTCGTAAAAAGTCCGCTCAACGTTTAGAATTGCATGGAGATCCGTAAACTCAGTCATATAGTCATCGACTTAAATTTTAATTGACTTACGCTCATTATTTCGCTACTCTAAATTTAGGAATTACTGTGTATTCCGCTCATGCACCTTTTCAACTCATCTCGCTCTAGAGCGGATAATAATACCGTCAATTTTTGCCTCGTAAATGCCGTCAAAGGCAGCGCTTAGCGTTTGAAATCTGTAGTTTAAGGGACGACCTGGGATTGAAATTGTATTCTGTTTCTAAAGAAATAATAACTTTTTGCAGCGTTTGTTCCTTCTTTCTAACAAAACGAGATTTTCCTTTAGAGTATTTCATGGACCAGGAACGTATGAAAATTTTTAAATATTCCCAAATATTTTGTGGATTAGTTACATCTAAATCTCATTCTGCCAAAGCATCAGATACCAACTTACGAATTCCATCTACAAAGTCTGCATCTTTCAATAGGGAAGTGTTTAATTTCCAAAATCCCCCACCTCTCTTAAAAGTTGAAGCACGAATCTTAAAAATTACCGTATTATGATCGGACTGAATTAACCTACAATTAAGTCCATCAATAATATTAGAACACCACGTGAAAATATACCTCTTTGGGTTCCTCTCCCTAAATACATAAACTAAATTAAAACCTTGTATGCAGTCAAAAAGTACTTATCTAGCTCTAAAATGTGTTCTTTTTGTGCCCCCCGTTTTGTCGAGATCAAGATCCATAACTAAGTTAAGATCACCGCCCCTTATAATGTTTATGCAAGTAAAGTAGGTTGCCAGGCACCTATATATATATTGCTAAAAAAGGCGGATCATCCCTATTGGGGCATAAACGTTAACAATAGTATAAACAGTATCATTAATAACAATATCTATAATAATGAAACGGCCATTGCAATCTAACAAATGTTTAACAATTGTGAGGCTAAGAGAAGGATTAAAGAGAATAGCGCACCAAGCACTCCTTACAGTTCCACAAGAAAAAATGCATTTCCACCCCATTCATTAGTCCAAAAGCTTGTGGAAGCATCAATGCAATGCGTTTCTTGAATTAAAGAAATAGAGAAATTTTGGTTATATAGCCAAGTAAACACCTTACTTCTAGTCTAACAGTCATTTAATCCACGAGCATTAAAGGTACAAAGGTACAAATAAGATCATACATTTTAAAGACTGAAAAAAGAAAGAAACAGAAAACACACTACAACAAAACAGACAGACAAACTCTCAAAGACAAAAACAGCAACAAAAACAACAAAACAACCCAAAAAAGAGTGCTTTGTTTGCTCTCGATAAAAAAGGAATGAGGACTAACCTTGACTTAACGATCGAACATTCCATATAGAGTAAAGGGAACACTTAAGGAAACTTACAAAGAGAAATGGTCCAGAAATTAATTTTAATGAGTTTCAAAGCATCTGTAAAGTTCACTGGTTAATTCCATGACGTTGTTTTTATTCAAAAGGGTACGGTTTCCCACGAGCATATCGTCATTTCCCCGCCCCGAATCGTAGTTTAACTCCATTTGAGTACAGTTCCTTCACTTTAGTCGATCGGGCTTTCTTCTCCACCAAATCCAACTTCGTTAGGTCATCTACAAGAAAAAAATCTTGATCCTTCCAGGTGAGTTCTCCACAACTTCATAATAGTTTTTTTTTAAGGAAAAGTCGCCCAGAAGGCCGAGAAGCGATCATAATAGTAATCTAATCCTGAAAGGACAGCCATCTCGCTAAAATGTACGGCGGTTTATCTCATACACCCCGTCCGTCTCGATGGCATCCCTCAACGCGTATCTCTTGGCTATTCAGAAACTGGGAAAGAACCTTTTCTTTAATAATAGTTGAACAATTCTCGTTATCAAATCGATCGATTTCCACGACTCTGAAATTGTTCCGTCTAGAATGCCGCTCAAGTTTATTTATGCAATCAGCATTTTCTTTAATGGTAGCATTGGCCTTCTCCAAGGCTTTAGGAAATGCCAGAAAATCGATCCGAATAATCCTCTCTCTTTTCTCTAACTCCTCCACTCGTTCAGATATAAGGCTTCGATATCCCTGTCCAGGTTTTTATCCAACATTCCAATGCTTTTGTCAAAATCGTTACGTAATACCTTAAATGTTTCAAATGCCTCCTTCCAGCTATGTGGAATATCGGATTCAGAGCTAGAACAAAGTGTTCTGCTACATTGACTTAGCGTGGTAGGCTCTTTACTAGCAATGTCACTAACTATAGGCCTATTTGTAGTTACCTTTGGATTATTTGTGCTTCCTCTGGGCCTACCTCTCACCATAACGGCAACAACTTGATGAAGAAAAGTAAGAATATAAGTGATTTTCAGGGTTGGTACTGAAAAAACTCTTGCTCAATATCGAGGAAGTGGTGAAAAAGCGCTAAAATTGAGAGCCCCTTGCAGAACGTTCTTGACAGTTAGAAGGCCATCCAATCAAGACACAATGGTTGGACCAATGTTACTTACAATGCTTGCTTATTCCATTATGATAAATCACAATGCATCAACATAATAAAAACAGGCCATCTAGATCACAATATCTTATCCAGCTTATTGTTCCCGTGTCTCGATGTAAACGATCGGGGATCGTAACTTTCAATATGTGCCCCCCCCCCCCCCCCGCTTTTTTTGAACTCAAGACTTAGGTCTCTGGACTCACCTGATCAGTTTAAACATATTCTTAAACTCATCTTTTTATCACATTAATGTTATTGGATGTTTTCTTTTCTTTCTCTTTTGTCATCACCTGTAAAGCGCATTGAGCAACTTCTATTGGATTAAGAGCTATATAAGACTGATGTTGATGGTAAAACTGATGGTGATGGTGATGGTAAGACTGGTGGCGATGGCGAGGGCTTGGGCAATGCGATAGCGATGGCGAGGGCGATGTCGAGGGCGAGGGCGATGTCGAGGGCGTGGGCGATGGCGATAGCGAGGGCGAGGGCGAGGGTGTGGGCGATGTCGAGGGCGATGTCGAGGGCGAGGGTGTGGGCGATGGCGATGGCGATGGCGAGGCCGAGGCGAGGGCAATGCGATGGCGATGTCGAGGGCGAGGGCAAGGGTGTGTGCGCGGGCGAGGGAGAGGGCGAGGTGGAGGGTGAGGGTGAGGGCGAGGGCGAGAGCAGGTGGTTATTATTATTATTATTATTATTATTATTATGATAATCCAATAAAGTATTATTGCAGTCAGCGTGAGACCAGTGCACGTCGATATAATTTTCTTCCAGCATGTAACAGGTTATTAACAATGAGGTACCCTCGGGGTGGGTCTAATCACAGGTAAGCAACGGCTTATACGTCCCGTCAGGAAACTTTCAAAACCCTTTTAATGCGTTCTGTAATTTACAGTGCTTAGACCATGGTGTGATGATTCAGGGGAAGTAAATCAATATTGTAAACAATAGGCTGAATATGTGTTGGTTTCGATCTGAGTCCTCGAGATTCAGACTCTCCGGTCACGAGTCCTTATCAACTGAGTCCGAGTCACTGTCTGTTTCTGCAGGATCAAGTCTGAGTCCTTGAAAAATAACGGACTCGAGTCCTATCACTGATCAAAACCGATTAGATCCCCGCAAAAACACACAAAAAATAAACCCATTCCATTAGTTCACATCCCTCTGAGAAAAATTTGTTTCGAACATTTAAAGTCATCAGAACTGCCCCTAATTTGGCAATTGCTTTCAGTATCATTAGGAAAGCGAATAAAATCACAAAGGCGATAAGTTCTAGATGTCATGCACTACCTTTGTAAACCTGATTTGTTGTTCCCAAACAGTCTTCTAACTTCCAGGATGGTGAGGATGAGATATCGCAGTCTCTTTTCTCGTGACTTGTAGCATTTTCTAAGAGAGCAAATAATACTAAACCCAGGACTGTCGTTCCTTTCAGATGTCATTTTGTTTATGGTGAGCAATGAGGACAAAAACGACTGAATTACATATATAATTAATTTAATTTATTTTGGAAACAAAACTCAAATACAATACAGGACAAAACTAACAAAATTTGAAAACATTTCTGGAGCCTTGAAACAACTTTTTTTGGTCTCTTTTTAAAATTTAATAAAAATTTTAATGTTTTTTAATTTCTTTATTTTTGTTTTTAATATGGACATTCTGATTTTCTTGAACGACGTCGGGCCTTCTTCTTACGCTTTTTGGGTTGTTTTGCCTGGATGGCTTGATCAGCCCTCTTTTTAGCTTCGATTTCATCAGCTAGACGACAGGCTCTTTCCCTTCTGAGTACATAATCTGTTGTATCTTCTACCACCAGTAATGTCCTGAGAGAGACAAAGGCACAAAACATTAAAATATAATATGGACACAGAACATGAGAGGAATGCACATATCGTAGATGAGCTATATGATTGTTCCACGCTAGTTGATCTTTGTTTTTACCATTGTATAAAATTAATCATTTTAAGGAATTTGAAAATATAATCATATTATTTTGAATGCAATAAAACGAGGCATGCAGCCAAATGTAACAAATACTTTGGCAAAGGGCTGTTTTCCTATGCGAACGTAACAAAACGGTTCTCCCGTTGATGGTTTTATGAAAGGATTAGAATAACTCACGTGTACTCAGACATGGTCTTGTCAAAGGTTGATTTGTAGCCGAAGTTAGCCTCGTTAGTAGCAAACATATCGCTGACTTCCCAGCTATCAACCTGTGAACATAAGCAATGATAATGAAAAACATTGTATTCACAGCGGTTTTTATTGCTTTGATAACATTCTCAAGTATGTTATGTTATGTTATGCTATATTTGGAATTGGTAAAATTGGAAATATCATGGTCAACATATTAACAGAATGGAAAACATGAAAATCATTGTACTTGTTATTTGCATGTTATGTACCTCATCTAAATCCAGGCCATTGTCGGTTACGTCACTAGGCCCCACCCACTTGACCAGTTCTCTTGGTCTGATTGGAACGGAAGGTTGCAGTTCGACAAAATCGTCGTCGTAGAGAAAAGCTGTTGTGAAAAATGAACATATCGTTAACATTCAAAGAAGCAAGGAAATCTTGGCCTGTCGGTCAGTTAAATGTTCGAGGCACTGAACTCGAATGTGACGTCATCATATACCCGGCATGCTGTGACACTACAAAACCCCATATCCCAAATTTACCCCAAATCCCCTCTCACCATTAAAATGAAATAATGAGATATTAAGGTCACCTAGTAACTTGTTCATAGACTAAGTGAGAGGCTCTTTAACTTTCAGAATGTGTGAAAATAAAACCTTACGATGAATTACGTCTATCCTAAGAAATAAAAGTAATTGTAACGACTGTAAATCTGATATTGATATGCAATTTACTAATTTTGAAAGGACACCTCATGTCTCCCACCCACCGACCCACGCATTACACCACACCGCATCATACCATACTACACCATACCATACCACATCATATCTTATCATATCTTACCATACCGTACCATCTATAAAAACCATATCATACCAAATAATACCATACCGCACTAAACCACACCACACTAAGCCACACCACATCATATCATATGACACTTATACCAATCTTAATCTAGCCAAGCATAGATATTTCACATTACCTTGAGAATGTTCAGTTTCTCTTTTCTCCTCATCGTTTACTTGGGATGTGCCCAGACTGATGACGTCACTCTGTTGTTGTTTACAGCTGTAAATGATTATAACATAGGGCATAAATAATCCAGTCACTGACGTCACGCATAATATTAACCTGGGTTCCGTTGGGTACGGGAAAGAATGTTCTGAGCTTGCAAAGTTATTTGTGTGTCGATCAACATTGAATGAAAAATTATAATAGGGAGAGAGGGGTGGGGTGGGGGTGAATTCCTCGTTTATCTTCCTTTAACTGTTTTCGATACTACCTTTGAACCACTTCCTACATAATGTAGTTTATATTACTCCTTTTACTTACCTCTCACTGACTGCGGTGGTGTTTGAACTAGATTGTTCTTCGCTGTCCACAATAACTGTTTCATCAGCGACAATCTGTCATCAAATGAGAAAAT
This sequence comes from Apostichopus parvimensis, assembly GCA_000934455.1. Taxonomy (NCBI): domain Eukaryota; kingdom Metazoa; phylum Echinodermata; class Holothuroidea; order Aspidochirotida; family Stichopodidae; genus Apostichopus; species Apostichopus parvimensis. Next base: position 57,722 of record KN882629.1, read on the forward strand.
TTAAAAAAATAACGATTTGCTTAAAACATACTTTAGATTTACTGTGAAAGTTAAACTCAAACAGTTAAGTAACGATTTTTTCATACGTAACAACATTACAACTGCAACGTGTAAAAATCGTAAATAAATAAAAATTTAACTTTTGCTTCATGTTAACTATCAAAATTTGATTTTTTATCTCTTACAATGCTATTACATCTTAACCTGTGTTTGAGCACCAATAACTTTAAAGAACTCTGCAGGGTTGCTTAGTTCAGTAACCCTACGGTAATCCATGTAAATCGGGGCAGCAGAGATGGTTGGGCACATCCGGGCAACGTCACAAGCAACTGTTGAAAAGAAGTGACACCAAAATTAATACGAAATTATAATCCCAAAATATTTGACATGTTAATTAAAAGAAAAATATCTCTTAACTTATCAGTCTGCTTTCTTTGATTTATTACACTTTTGTTAAACGTTGATGATGTCAACATAATTAGAAAGATGCGAAGGAAAGTATTGATATGATAAACTGCGAGACTGCCTATTATCTCACCTGTGAGGTCAAGGGTCAATCCATGGAAGATTCGAGGTCGATAAAGCACAACTTCTTTTCCTCTTGTAGAACAATCCCTGTGATTAAAACAAAAATGATACCCAAAAAGTGAAGCAGCCAAGAAAGTACTAAGATAATAATGCAATGATTAATGAAGTTTTCTCCAAATCTTTGTATGATAATTTTTGATCCTATAATTTAACATTACCAGCAATTACTCCTCTTCACGAAATTAAGCAAGTGTCATATTTATAGAATACTTGAATATTTTCCAATTTAATAAGTGGTTTTGTTTTCAATGCTATGCCCATCCGTGTACTTACTTATATATGCCATAAATAATTCAGTCACTGACGTCACGCAGTAATATTAAATTGGGTTCCATTTAGTACGCTGGCAAAATTATAGGTGTGTCGATAAACCTTTAATGAAATATATGATAATAGGGAGAGAGGGGTGGGGTGGGGGTGAATTCCTCGTTTATCTTCCTTTAACTGTTTTCGATACTACCTTTGAACCACTACCTACATAATGTAGTTTGTATTACTCATTTTACTTACCTCTCACTGACTGCGGTGGTGTTTAAACTAGATTGTTCTTCGCTGTCCACAATAACTGTTTCATCAGCGACAATCTGTCATCAAATGAGAAAATATTTAAAAATAACGATTTGCTTAAAACATACTTTAGATTTATTGTGAAAGTTAAACTCAAACAGTTAAGTAACGATTTTTTCATACGTAACAACATTACAACTGCAACGTGTAAAAATCGTAAATAAATAAAAATTTAACTTATGCTTCATGTTAGCTATCAAAATTTGATTTGTTATCTCTTACAATGCTATTACATCCTAACCTGTGTTTGAGCACCAATAACTTTAAAGAACTCTACAGGGTTGCTTAGTTCAGTAACCCTGCGGTAATCCATGTAAATCGGGGCAGCAGAGATGGTTTGGCACATCCGGGCAACGTCACAAGCAACTGTTGAAAAGAAGTGACATCAACATTAATACTAAATAATACTCCCAAAGTATTTGACATGTTAATTAAAAGAAAAATATCTCTTAACTTATCAGTCTGCTTTCTTCGATTTCTAACACTTTCATTAAACGTTGATGATGTCAACATAATTAGAAAGATGCGAAGGAAAGTATTGATATGATAAACTGCGAGACTGCCCATTATCTCACCTGTGAGGTCAAGGGTCAATCCATGGAAGATTCGAGGTCGATAAAGCACAACTTCTTTTCCTGTTGTAGAACAATCCCTGTGATTAAAACAAAAATGATACCCAAAAAGTGAAGCAGCAACGAAAGTACTAAGATAATAATGCAATGATTAATGAAGTTTTCTTCAAATCTTTGTATGATAATTTTTGATCCTATAATTTAACATTACCAGCAATTACTCCTCTTCACGAAATTAAGCAAGTGTCATATTTATAGAATACTTGAATATTTTCCAATTTAATGAGTGGTGTTTTTTTTTTCATGCTATGCCCATCCGTGTACTTACTTATATATGCCATGAATAATTCAGTCACTGACGTCACGCAGTTATATTAAATTGGGTTCCATTTAATACGCTGGCAAAATTATAGGTGTGTCGATAAACCTTTAATGAAATATATGATAATAGGGAGAGAGGGGTGGGGTTGGGTCGGGTTGGGTGGGGGTGAATTCGTTTATCTTCCTTAACTGTTTTCGATACTACCTTTGAACCACTACCTACACAATCTAGTTTGTATTACTCCTTTTACTTACCTCTCACTGACTGCGGTGGTGTTTAAACTAGATTGTTCTTCGCTGTCCACAATAACTGTTTCATCAGCGACAATCTGTCATCAAATGAGAAAATATTTAAAAATAACGATTTGCTTAAAACATACTTTAGATTTACTGTGAAAATTAAACTCAAACAGTTAAATAACGATTTTGTTTCATACGTAACATCACAACTGCAACATGTAAAAATCGTATATACATAAAAATTTAACTTATGCTTCATGTTAGCTATCAAAATTTGATTTGTTATCTCTTACAATGCTATTACATCCTAACCTGTGTTTGAGCACCAATAACTTTAAAGAACTCTACAGGGTTGCTTAGTTCAGTAACCCTGCGGTAATCCATGTAAATCGGGGCGGCAGAGATGGTTTGGCACATCCGGGCAACGTCACAAGCAACTGTTGAAAAGAAGTGACATCAAAATTAATACTAAATAATACTCCCAAAGTATTTGACATGTTCATTAAAAGAAAAATTTCTCTTAACTTATCAGTCTGCTTTCTTCGATTTCTAACACTTTCATTAAACGTTGACGATGTCAACATAATTAGAAAGATGCGAAGTATTGATATGATAAACTGCGAGACTGCCTATTATCTCACCTGTGAGGTCAAGGGTCAATCCATGGAAGATTCGAGGTCGATAAAGCACAACTTCTTTTCCTCTTGTAGAACAATCCCTGTGTTTAAAACAAAAATTATACCCAAAAAGTGAAGCAGCAAAGAAAGTACTAAGATAATAATGCAATGATTAATGAAGTTTTCTCCAAATCTTTTATGATAATTTTTGATCCTATAATTTAACATTACCAGCAATTACTCCTGTTCACGAAATTAAGCATTACGTGCAAGTGAAATAATTATAGAATACTTGAATATTTTCCAATTTAATGAGTGGTGTTGTTTCAATTCTATGCCCATCAGTTACTTACCTTGCTGTAGATAGAATAATAGTCTCTACAAGTCCTTTTTCGTTGTCCACAAAAATTGTTTCATCAACGAGAACCTAAGAAGCAGACATAAATTTAAGTACTTTTAAACGGATGAATATTGATAATCCAACATAACAAGATATGAAATTGAGCACAACTGACGTTAATATCTTCGTCAAACAAAATCTTTTAACGATAGTTTAAGATCAAAGAAAAAGGTTTACCTGTTTAAGATCACCAAAGTATCCAAAGTGAACTAGGGGGATGGTCTGGTCCGAGGGTGTCTGGTGTTGAAGACAGAAATAGAGGGCAGCAATCATGATATCGAATGCCCGGGCAACGTCACAAGCAGCTGTTGAAAAGAGAAGGCAAGACGTCATGACTGGATAATGGTGAAGTGATGTACGCATGCTCAGATTAAATAAACACTCTTACAATTCATGTAATCTTCTCTGCATTAATGGCATCCAATTAATCATCACAAATTTCGTTTTGTTTACTCCTAAATTATTCAAACTATTCTTTTTTACAATTAATGTTATTAACATTAACATGCAGCTGATGGCTACATTTCATAACTATAAATACATAACTAGTTCTACATAAGTTCTACTGATATATCATAAAAGGCGTGCATTGTTTCGCACGCATTAATTGTTACGGATATGAAGTAGGTTGTTCGCTCTTTACTAATAAATAGCTTCAGCATTTAATCTGTTAATTACAAGACCAACTTCAACACAATAATTCAGGCCTAATATGCCTCTGCTTTTCTGGCCAAAATATAGACTAGGTGATGATGATATTTCATCTACTTGTAAAGGGTACACTGGTCTAGGTTAAGTAGCTCACCTGAGACGTCAAGTGTCAATCCAAATATGGGATGAGGGCGGTACAGCATCACTGATGTAATTTCATTCCTGGAAAAGGAACGGAAGTTTAACAAATTCAGCAATTACAGAAAGAAATAATCTAATGGCTGTATGATATAAAGATTCAATAAGTTCATCATATTTGAGCTAGGACGTTAACATATTATTGCTGATTATAATATTTTCTCCTTACCTGTTATTGCTGATTACAATATTTTCTCCTTACCTGTTAGCAGCTGCATCCCTTCTCTCTACCAGTTGTTCTTCGCTGTCCACAAAAATTGTTTCATCAGCGACAACCTGCAAAAGCAGAACAAATATATAATTTTACGTCAATATTTTAGTTTCACATATAATATTCGGCAACACAAAATCATATCCATTGTAAACTGCAAGTAAACTCAGGCGCCGCCCTCACCTTAAAGAGAAGGTTTTCTCTTGTATCAAGATGGATAGCCTTGAGTTCCTTCAGATCTTGAAGTACTTTACTGGCAGCCATGATGGTATCCAAGAACCGAGCAAGGTCAAGAGCAGCTGTGAAGAGAAATGGTGACGTCATTAACCACATCTGGATGTCAATGTTTCTGTCGATAATTTTGAACATTAAAACCGTAAAGGGTCAAACTTAAATGTTCAGTCTTCTCTGTTATACTATTACACCTTAGCTATACATATTCACTTGATATGATCCAGCCCTATCTTCACATAGAATTCAGTCTATATTCATATTTTATTTATTGAATATATGGCTGACTTAACAGATGGAATGGGAGGAAACTAAATTTTAAAACTTAAACAAATTTCCCGTATATTACCACCCCCTACACCCCGACACCGTCCCTCGCACTACCCTCGTCTTCAGTAATTTCAATTCTCACTTCTAACGCTATGCGATGTCTTAAAGTAACTTTCCGAGTTAGGTCGTCATTTTGGCAATTTATCAAAATTACCGAAAATATGATTAAGGATCATTATTCTATGATACTTCTTTTTCATATTTTCTTACCAAATGATTAATTAATGAATCAATTTGTCGTGTTTTTAGTGTATTAGTAGGAGATACAAAACAAGTGGGACTTTTTAAACATTTTATATTCATTATTTGAAATAAACTTTGAAACTTGTCAAAAGCTTTTTTGAAGGCACGTATCGTGTTACAATATTTCTTATATGTGTATAAAGACTCACCAGTAACATCAACTCGACGGTGTGGTAAACCGACCGGTGGTCTGTAAAGAACGAGTTCTATTCCGGTTGTCAGTATATCGCTAGATATAAATAAAAATATGTGATTAACTACATTTCCTTCAAGCAATTTATATTCCAAAATGAATGTTCTAGAGTGTGAGTTTTAGAAATAAAGGGACTGAAAATTAAAAAGAAACTCACGTGGTCAAGGTCAATCCAAGGTCAATGGGTGGGAGATGAAAGAGACAGGTGAGGACTTTCCTTGCGGCAAACTGGTCCTGTAATATATATAGAAAATTCAATCAAAATATATAATTTATAATCCAATGATGAATTGATCAGTTATTAATCATATCGATTGAAAAGTGAGGGCGCTAGCATTAATTTATTTAATTGTCAGTGTTAGTTTGATATATATATATACCGGGACTAAAGACTTTTATAATTTACCAAGACTTCAGGAAGATCTTCTACTTGAGATGTTGTTATGTTCATCTTGCTGATTCTGACCTCCTTCAGATAACGAAGAATATGTTTTCTTTGTCGGGCATGACTCTCCACTTTTAACAGAAAGATAAATATTGAGCTTGTAAAATAATGTGCAATAACATCAGTTTGGTACTATACTTAACATAATTAATATGTTAGATTGTGAGAATTGGAAGGGGATTTGACCTCCCTCATTCACTTATTGTAAACATGCAAAACTAAGAAGTGTCCGTCAATTACTGACATAATATTTATCTTTGGCTGCTGCAATTATTTCGCCAGTATAGTACTAGTATATAATGGTAACTCCATACATAAAAACTACATCTTCAATATACTTTTGTAAAACAATTTATATGAAAAGAGAACGAAATAATTAAATATAAACTTACTTCCTCGGATCTCTCTGATCAGTCTCTTAGCCCACCTCTTCCTAGTCTTCCCGAAGTCGTTGCCTTTTATTAATAAAAGAGGTATTTATGCTTCAATCATTGGCTCATATACTTATATTTTAAATTTCTCTAATTTAGGCATATATGGACCATGCCATGAACATTTGAGAGCAGTATACATTTATCGAAATTTAGTATCACTTATAGGCCTATAGCAAAGGGAAAGAATATGTTTTGCAGGGGAAGGGTTCTTTATCCATACCATTCAGCTCGCGATGGTGTAAGGCTGCCTACAAGATGGTCGATGAACCACCAGCCCACCTCTCGAACCCCCACCTCTCTCAGGCTCTATCTTTTAATTCAATTTCAATTCATAAAACGCGGGGGCAACATTGTTGTTGCCTTACTTGTTATGATGAGACCTACTCTCGCAACGAAGACATCCTCTGAGGTTAAACCACTGACAAAGTTAAACCACGTTACCTATAATCTCACGTTAAAACAAGAAGAAATCATTCCACTCACCGACTCCATCTCGCCATTTTTCTCGGATGCTGATCAAAATTGCCTCAACGAGAGCAAGAAGCAAGATAAGAACTATAGCTAATAGTTCAATAAGCAGTATCATGGTTAAAACTCGTCGAGATAAAACACAACTAGATCGCTGTATGTATCAATATGAAGTGATTGTTTAGTACGTGGTTAGTATACGTGTAAACAAAACTGACGGTTTCCTGTGTGACGAAATAAAAACTAGAGTTTGTCTTGGCTACACAGAATGCTCGCGTGATACGCGCCTACATTAAAATGTAACATGAAGCAAACATTTTGTGTAGTACCGAAGTTTCTAGATTGATATCTCCTATACCTCTTATACAAAAACACACATGAAGCCAGTAAACGCGCGCGCCTGTGAAAGTAAGTTAGGACAATATTATCTATCGCAGCGCGTTCGTACACACTTAATGGTGAGGCCAACTTGCGCGTATGAGCGTGGGTATCCGTGTGACTTGGCTGTTCTCTTCGTGAAACTGCTTTGCAGTAATTCTATAAGACGGCTGAAAAATAATTGTTTACGTAGTACAGATAAGGAACCGTATGTGTAGGATACAACAAGAATTCGCGCCTAGTTAAGATGTTAATTTGTATTTAACGGTAAATGTCTAGTGTTTCCAACAAGATATATGGATGTACGAAAGAATGGATAGAGCACCACACCGGAACAAACCAATTTATTTGAAGTAACGATGGACATTATCTCTCATGCATAAACAATATTCCTAATATGGGGAAAAATGTACAATAAGGTTCACTTTCAGTAAGAAGTCCAATATCTAGAGTCTTCGACGCTGAAACATATCTCTTGTTAGAAGTGTTTAAAGCTTGTTACATAGATCTCAATTAATGGCGCAGGTATAAGATACAACGCCAAAGGCGCTATATCTTTCATGGATCCTATAGTTCAGACACAGATTTCGATATCACCAGTAGAAATGCGCGTCGCTCGCTAATTACCGTCACGCGTACTTATTCTTGTGTGCAACTCATCAAGTTTGCATCGCAAATTGCCAACATACGTTACCATCACCGACATCACTCACTATAGCGACACGCGCAGTAAGTCAAGGCACGGTGGTTGGTCCATTATTCTGTACAATGCCTGCATATTCCCTTATGATAATACACCATGTTTATCATGTGATAATACCCCAAGTTACTCATGTGATATCTTGAAACAAAAAAATGAAAGCAGGCAATCTAGTTCACAATATCTTAACCAGCTTATTGTTCAGTCTCTTGATGAAAACGATCGGGGATTGTAACTTTCAATATGCTGCCCCCCCCCCCCCCCCAGCGTTTTTTGAACTCATTTCCAGTAGATCTTAAGTCTATGGACTCACTTGATCAGTTTAAACATCGTCTTAAAACTCATCTTTTTTCACACTAACGTTATTAGATGTTTTTCTTTTCTTCCTGTTTTGTCTTCACCTGCAAAAGAGGATTGAGCATAATTTATTCGATTACGAGCTATGTAAGACTAATTATTATCATTATAATTATTATGATATTCCAATACAGTATTATTACAGTCTGCGTGAGACCGGTGCACGTCGATAGAGTCACAGTATTCTTTTTTCTCACTTGTATGGAAAGAGGGCAGCATTGAGAAATATTTTCGTAAATATATTTACATTTAGCGCGGATGGTTCAAAATGGCGACTTTCGGAAACAGGAGAAGTCAAAACAAAGGTTCGCAAACTAAATTTTACCGTGATAATATGTGCGTTGTCTTCGTTGACATTTGTACACAAAGGTGGGATAATGAACAAAAGTAATCGTTGATGAAACTACAAGTGAAATAGTCACAAGTTATGGAAGGATAGCTCAAAGGGTAGCCTAAGTTAGGTCATACGCCTGACAATGACATTGGCTAGGCCCTTGGCAACTTTAGTCAATTGACAAATGATACTTTACCGTCAGGAACCCCGGTCCACAGTTTAGGGCTACGAGTCTAATGTTAAGCTAGGCCTTTTCATAATTCGTGGGTAACCTTTTTAAGAAGCCGGTATCTTCCCTAGTCTAAAATCACAATCATCAGTAGTCTAGGCCCTAGGCTAGTAACAGTATCTTGTACTACTACTACAGTAGTAGTATGGTGGGCTCATTAAGGATTGATCAACGATGTCTATCAAAGAAAAATCCAAATCACTCAACTGTATGCGTTTTTCATATATGTGTAGTTCCTCAGAAATGTAATGATATCAAAATATTTATTGTTCTGTGCCTACGCAATGTACAGTTGAGCAGAATTTGACCACAAAATGTCTGTCGTGTCAAGTTCTTTCATACGGTTTCAGTTGTTTTCCGCACACGTTACTTTCCGCACATTACTTTCCGCTGAAAAAATTCTTGTGCGGAAAACAACTTTTTTTTCCACTTACCTGTACACTATATTTTCCCTCAATTTAAAGATACCAAATTCAGGATGATAAAAATATCATGAGACAGTATCAAAGAACGTAAATAAGCATGGTTAGACCGAGTTCATGTTAGAATGTCGTTCAGTTAAGCTGCTTATAATTTACAGGAGGCTTGGGGTGTTTGTAATTAGGGATAACTTAAAGAAATATGAGGCATAATATAATAATCTAGTCTCGAAGCTACATTTTATCCTGCCAGTTAAATGCTATCTTCTCCATCCTCCTAAATCCTTCCATGTGCCTAATCATTTCAGTAAGTCATTCTGTTCCTCCCAAAAAACGGTACTTTCCGCTGAAAAAAACGTTGTTTTCCGCTGACAAATTTGTGTGCGGAAAACACCGTTTTGTTTCAGCGGAAAGTAACGTGTGCGGAAAATAACGGTACCCCTTTCATACCCCTAAATTGACAGATTTGTCGATAAGCTAACTCAACTGTAATGTAGGCCTAAGTATACATCCAATGACTTTCTTTGTTGTTTGCAGCTATGCTCTGAGCCTCTAAGCTCAGACAGGTCAGGTCCCAGATAGTAGTGGTATCATATTGAGGTAATTTGGGTTATTTTTATGGAGTGAGTTCCCAAATGCCAACAAATGTGCAAAACTGGAAGTGGAAGGAGGGTGTTGAAAGCATAAAAAAACACAATTTTATCAGCATAGGCCTATACCTGAAATGGTTTCAAACTCATGAAATTTGGCTGCAAAAAGTTTAGGTTGCCTGCTGTTTCGTTGCTAGTAATATTTGAAGGTGCGTCGATTACGAAGGTGCGTCAATTATGAAGCCTTTACTATAGCATGGTGGGCTCATAATTGACGCACTTAAAGGCATTGAAGACTCACCCTAAACCGCGTGCTGCCGTCTGAGAAAGTTAACTTTCCGTTGCTTGCAAGTGAATTTTTTTTTGTGTCGCTACAAAATGCAGACAGTAATGAAACGTGATACCTTGTTATCTTTTATCTAGACCTTGGATGTCCATCGCTGCTATGTACACTGTGTTGTGGGTATTGACTGTATCTGCATGTATTGACTGTTCACTAGTGTCTAATTACCAACGGTAGCAAGCTGTGTGTGTATTTTCTGGGATCGATGGTGGTATCTAACACTTCTGTTACACCTCATTCGAAACTAGGTCAGATTACCGCCATGAGACGTTTCCTTCTGCGCGAGTCTTCAGTGCCTTTAAGGATTTGATCAGCGATGTCTATCAAAGAAAAATCCAAATCACTCAACTGTATTCGTTTTTTTGTATGTGTTTTTTCGTATGCGTTTTTCGTATGTGTAGTTCCTCAGAAATCAATTATTGTTAATTTGACCACAAAATGTCTGCCGTGTCAAGTTCTTTCATACCCCCAAATTCACACATTCGTCGAATGCTAACTGTTATTTTTGTGTAGTATACATTTATTGACTCTGGATGCTGTTTGCTATGCTCTGAGCCTCTAAGCTCAGACAGGTCAGATCCCAGAGAGTAGTGGTATTAAATGGAGGTAATTTTGGTTATAAATGTTTGAGGATTAAGATTTCCAAATGCCAAAAATACGTGCAAAACTGGGGGGAGGGTGTTTCATTCAAACTCATGAAATATGTAACACTGCTTCGCTGCAAAAAGGTTAGGTTGTGTGCTGTATTGTTGCTAGTAATAATTGATGGTGCTTCAATTACGAAGGTACGTCAAGTATGAAGCCTTAACTATACTATGTAGTAGGCCTACTACAGTTAGGCTTAGCATAAAAACAGCTAGGCCTAGTCACTAACTGCGAAAACTACATAGCCTAGGCTTCTTGTAGTTGTAGCCATGATTGTAACATAATTTGGGAACTAGAACACTATTATTATCAATTATCATATTTGCTTTTCCCACAAGTCAAAGCAAGATGGTGCCCATCGTTCATAATGTAAATTTGTACTGACTTTGATAAATAGCCTGGCAGCTTCATTGCATGTTGGCTAGCCTATACATGTGCTAGCAACAGCAGTAGGATTAGTATATAACTGACTATACAGATGAACATGGAAGCTTGCAGCGTAAGTCAGATGTTGTCATGTCAGATGAAAATTACATGAGAGTTGGGGTATCTCATTGTAATTGTATGTGAAGGCCTGGTGAATCATTACTATTAGCACTATTTGCATTCTCATACAGATTGAACAGACTTTAAGATATACGTTGTAACACAAACAGTTTTGTTACTGTAGTCCACAACCACAGTTGAAGTATCTTTGGCCTAACTCACAGTAGGTACGAGTACAGTGTAGTAGTATGTATGTATCTTAGATCCTCCTGCAAGCAGGAACTCACGAAGAAACCATCATTGGCTTATCAAAGCCGCAAGCTGACGGAAGTCAGTCTCTTAGATTTATATTTTAACGTCCATGATTATGAATTGTCAATTGTCAACAACTCTGTAACTGGACGACGTACATTGGAGTGACTCGAACTCGGGACCTTATGATTGAATGGCACCGGCATTAACCACTGAGCCAACACTCCCTATAGCAGTCCGTAGTAGTAGTACACAGTTACTTGTAGTGGAAAGTGATCTATTGTATTGGAACAGCTGATTCTTGGACAAGAAATGTACTTCTTGTGTGTTGATTTTATGTTAACTATATAAAGACAATGAGTTAAACATCATGTTGCTTCTTTCCTAGAGTCATTTTTGTGTGTGATCTGTACCTCCAATGTTAACCAAGGACATTTATAAATAAATAGAAGAAATTTAGTGTGATGTGCCAACCTGGTCAGTGCCCTGTTATTTGTCAGTTTTTCAGCATTGACAGTATATCACCTTCTCGTTTGCTTATAACTCTGTCTGCCATCTAGTAGGTTAAATGCTTTTCTTGTTCATGATACTATTTACTGTATATGTACCTGAAGTTCACATAAACTCTCTTTGATGTGGAATGGCTTGAATAATCCCAAGGCTCAAAGGAATTTATATTGTAAAGAACTAGGCTGCTAACCTTTCAAAATTGTCAGAGGCTCAAATCAAATTCAATACTTGTAGCAATTGGTCCAAGTTTGTTTACCCTTGTGAAATGACCGTTAACTAACCTCACTTTGTAGAGACAAGCATAGTCTGTCTAAAACACAAATGACCTTTGATATAAAACTAGTATGTGGTAACTATCACTGGACTAGTGGACTAGATTATTGTGTCAAAGAGAATGAACTCATTATCATATGCCTTTTACCCATGGAGTTAAATTGAGAGAATTTAATATTGTATATTTAAAAACAGTTTTTTAAAATGTCCAAGTATGAATGAGACAAGATAGCAATTTCAAAACAAAACAAAAACTTGTACCAAACTGCTTATCCACTAGAGAGCCTATGTAAGGGAATGTGTAGAAGTACAGTAAGTGGGCCTGACGTTTCGATCCTAGCAGGATCTTTTTCAGAGGCTTAAAACTTTTAGTGATATCACTTACAGTAATAAATCAAGTGTCTGAAATCATGATGGATATTAACTGATAAATGGGAAACTACAGTGTTTTATTTGTGTTCTACCAATGCTGAGATATGAAGCTAAATACGGTATTGTCACAGCTTGTACCATTAGTCAGTGAACTTGAAGAAAAAATGTATGTTGTCATGGTTACACAGGGATTACAATATCTTTACTTTGCTCCATTTTGCACTGCTATCTTCAGTCTGTTGGTTTGACCTTGAGTTGGATAACAGTCTAACCTTTATACTAGGAAGGCCACTCCTACATGAAAATACTGATAAATGTAATATGTAATGCATTCATATCATGATGTAACCCATTTCTGCAGTAAAATGTATACAAAATTTTGAAAAGGAAAACTAAACTGATTTAATAGCAATTATGTGTAAATGAAATCACACCTGTATGCTTTAATGTCACTATTCTATGACATACAGATCAATCCATGCCAAATCAACAGATTTTTGGGTCGATTCCACGTCAACCCTCTCAGAATCACCTGAAATTGATATGGTGTCTTGCCACATGTCTCAAAGGATGAAATTCAGCAAAAAATTTTGAAAGCTTTTTGTTTTCTAGGATACGGCCACGCCTAGCAACCAAATCCAGATTGCACTTTAAGAGCCCTAAATTTGTGTCAAGTTTGGAGGCATCTCATAAATACAGAATATTGCAATATGGAAATTAACATACAGTATATACCTGTACATAATATACTGCATTAATTAAATGAAAATTCCTCCAGGTTGCTGAGAGATTATAAATGTTCATATTTTATCAATCAACGAAAAAAAAGACTCACCCACCAAGTGAATGACTTTCTAAGATTATATACTATTTCAACTGACAAGGGGAATAGTTTATAGAGGAAAGTATCAAACATTTTGTTTATCATATATCGTGCAGCCTGCTATTGTTACGGTCTACGAGACGGTGGAAGGTAAAGAAAATGACAGTAGAGTTGACCCTAATGCATTGCTTCCTGTCAATGGCTTTTATCGGCTATTAATTTTACATACACCTAATTGGCAAATTCCCATCGGCGAGCTGACAGAGGAAAGACTACTTACATGCAAGTCTTAACATGCAACTTACATTACAGTGATATAATACAATATCAACAGGCTCACCGTTTGTGTGTGTACAGGGTTTTTGTTGTCAGAGCGTGTCACATAATTTCCTGAGCAACGGATCTGCAGTGAGTACAACCTTGTACTCGTATTTTAGCATCAGTACATGGGTACTCATACTCGCTCTAATACATTTGTACTCATTATAGTACTCTTTCTGGAGTCTTCTATAGATCCTAATGCAAGATTAGGTGGTACTCATACTTGAGCTTACAGTCTGTAGTAGTCGTACGAGTTTGTCGTTGATACAGATTTTACTTACGAGTACTTGTCCTAATACTGTCATACTCATTACGAGTTCTGCCTCTCAAACTGAGTATTATAATCATCCAAGTTGTCTGTACACATAGAGGCTGCTGTTAAACATCTTAATGACTTGAAAATGTTGGGAGTTCACTCTACTGTCTTCAGTTGATGGTTTTATTTTGATGTAGGACTGGTGATGGCCTCAAAAGGTGAGTGTTTCCAAACTTTAATGTTGGTTTTTTATTAGCGCGGCACTTATGAATCTGTTTCTGAACCTTTTCTGACTTGCGAAATTTGCTGTCATTTGTAGTTGACGTACTGTATCCCATTCTACTATTCCTGTTGCAGAAAATATGTTGATTATTGACAACTCCGGCAAAGGTCTGAAGAAACTGGATCGGCCAGAAGTTAATGAGTCAACGGCACAATGCACGACCCTGATATTAGACAAGAATGGTTTGTCCAAAGTGGACCATCTAGAGGTTTATCCTCACTTACAGCAGGTATGGTTTCCTTCTTTCAACATTTGTTCTTGTAAATTATTGTAAGCTGTCAGAGACAACTTAGGCCAAAGCGAGAGAGCTTCTGTTGAGTATATACAGTATACAAATGATATAACAAACGATACCATGATGCATTATATAATATGCTTATACCGTACAACTTTTAATGTCAGACTTTGTGATTTTCTATTTTTATTTTCCATTTCATCCTAACCTGGAAGTAAATGTAATATTTTGTAATCTCTTTTGTGACTAAATGAATGGTATAGATAGAATCATAGCTTTATTGCTTTGCGGATATTAATAGTTCTGCTTTCATCGCATGGAATGCACTCTCAGAGGAACAGTTTATCGCTATGAAGTGGATCTAGTAATAACAAAAATATTTCTGCAATATTGTCATGAATTTGCTTTGCTTTGCTTTGATCAGAATATACTTTAAGGTTATTGAGAGGTGTCTTTTAATAACCTTGTGGATTTTAGTATATAGATGAATACAATTTTTTTCAATTTACTTAATCTTTATGAAGTTTAGACTATCAACATCTTATTTCAAGTTAACTGAAATTGTTTTCACCTCAGAGATATTAAACAAACTGTATTAATTTTCTGCATTCCTACCTCACTCATCTTCATAGTTATCAATAGCCAACAACAGACTGGTACGGATGAACGGTGTCTCTAAACTGAGGACATTGAGGGTCTTGAATATGCCAAACAACAGTATCCAGTCCATAGAGGGACTCAGAGAGCTTCTGGAGTTAGAATGGTTGAATTTATCTGGAAACAGTCTAAAGGTATCCAGCAAATCTTAGTTATAGCAGTTTATGTGTATGTAGAAAATAGCAGTGCATATAAATAGGAATAACGGTTTTGAAGTAGGTTCCCTTATATTTCACAAAATAACTAATTTTGGGAACTTTTTTTGTTAATTTTGAAGCCCTTAATAAATTGTGTGATGACAAAACTGTCGACACCAAAGTGTTAACATTCTTTTTTTTGCAGAAAAATGCCTCAGTGCCCTGCAAAATGTGGGCAACAAAATGCTGCAATGCTATTTTGCTGGTCACAGCCTGTGACCTTACTATTTAATACTCAAAAGTCAGAAATTGAAGCCTCTAGACTTTTGCCTAAATAATGTTTATAAAATAATATCTTAGATCCTGTGAAATTGACTTTGATATATCTCTGAGTCTGATTGAACTCTCGTGGATAAAATTTCTCACTCTTACAGAATGTTGAACATCTTGCCACAAACCTGAAGTTACGTTATTTGGATTTATCCGACAACAGCATATCCATCATTTCAGATGTCTCTATGCTAAAACAGCTGAAGGTGAGTGAGTAAAACCATAGAGTAAAGTTAGCGATGCATGCTAGAAATAGAATCTTGAGAATGTTTCTGACATTTGAGAAGTATTCTCCAAGTCCTATTTTAATCCTGCTGTCCCACGTTTCTTTTAGGTTACTAAAAAAAAAACATAAAAAAAATAATAATATCCATATATGAAGGGACAAGATGTTGTTTAGATATAAATAATAATTAACAAAGTGTCTTTGCTACATTCATAACCAGATGAAAATTGTTCTGTTTCCATCGTTACAGACTTTACTCCTTCACGGTAACATCCTGACAACGTTAAGAAGTTTTCCTGCTTACATTCCAACGTCGCTGGAGATACTCTCCTTAGCTGAGAATGAAATATCAGACCTAGCAGAGGTAAGACATAATATCTTCAAGAAATTAGTACTAGTGATCATAGGATTTACCGGGACAAATTTGTTATTTGCTGGTTTATTCTCGGACTACCAGGTCTTACTTTTCATTTGTTGGGACTAAAAATTCTGTTGTCTAAAGAAACAGTAGCAAAACCAACATAACGTACACTGTAAGAGATGTGTTTAGGTTTGGTGATAAGCAATGCCAGCTTGGTGCCATTAAAACTTCTCTTTGGTGGGATCTTAGGGGTACCACTATTTTATATCAATATCTCCAAAGTGATGGAGGTTGATATCAATTGATCATTTTACCTTTTTTTTTGGGGGGGGGGGAGGGGGGTCTGCCTATTTACTTACGATACAATCTGAACCTGATGATTTATGTAACTAATCTCCAAAGCTGATTTTGGTTGTCCAAATCTGAGAACTTTGGTCGTATCAGACGATCAGAATTTGGCGTCCAAAGAGAACTTTGGTTGTATAAGACGATCAGATAATTGTAATAAATTTGCCCTTTATTCATGCACCTCTCTTCAGATTGTCATTTTCATTCCATGTAAGAATGATAAAATGCAGTTGTTTGAGTAGTATCTTGATAGTAATCTGATGTTAGATGTTAGGCATAATCTTCAAGTTTTGTTGACATCTAGATTTTTCCATGTCTACAGTCTTGATTAATGCATGGGTTAAAATGTACCTTGTCATGATTGTGTAACTGTTGACTGTATAGAACTACCCAAAAAAAGATGATCTGTATCAATTACTATTGTTTTGTTTGCATTAGAATGCACTGTATGGCTTTATTGGGATTAAGCATTCTTCCCTGGTTGAATAGTTCTTCCAGTCTGTTATGAAGTACTGGGGTGGTTTCTGTGTTCATGGAATTACAGCTCACATTGTGGGAGCTTCACTTGTATTAGTTTCCATTTGATAGTACAAGTGTCCCCATGGTGCAGTTGTGATACTAAGTGAATACATTTCACCGGATTCACTCGTTTTGCACTCATGTCATACATCACATCTGAATTTATTATCGTCTTAACGTCTGGTATGAAAATGTTTATCATCAACCTTCAAAACAACCATGTACTACTACTACTATGTGTATATTAGATGTTGGTATTTTGCCTGGCTGTTATATTTGGTTTTCTTATTCTTTCCTTCACATCAGGTGTCTTACTTATCTTGTCTTTCACAATTGAAGCAGTTATCTGTGATGAATAACCCTTGTGTCATGTTTGCTGCCTCTTCAATGTCAAGGTGAGTGGTAAATCCAGAAGATAGCAATTGAGCCAGTACTCTTAGTATCGGTACAACAGCATTCTGCTTTGTACTGCTTTGTACTGTGCCTATTTAAGTTACACTTGTGTTTGCAAGTGCACTGCTAAAGATGATTTGATGGGTTTTAATGAAACAGACTGCCATTGATTAACAATTGGAAGTGATATGATCCACAAGACACATCATTTTGAAATTCTATGGTCATATAGTCTATGGTCATAGTCTGAAGTAATTTTTATATAATTTAGCATACTATGTTGTAAGGTGCATTACTGGCATTTTTTGAACCACGCACTTTTGTATTCTTTCCATTGAATACAAACACATGACCGTTGAGCTGATAGCTAACATGAAACAGTATTACTGGATAGTGATGATTTAAGATACATCATCTTATGACTTAACTTTAGTGGCAACACACTGAGAGTCAGGCTAGCACACTTCATGTTCGATTTAGTTTCCTTTGCTATGGTAAAATCATAAAATTGTCGAAAGTCTTTAAAAAAAATATGAATACTTCAAATTGTCATAATACAATAGGTCCGATGCCATAATACGTCTCTGGTAACTTGGGGTCTACTACAGTAGGACCTCCTTATGCTGATCTTTATAGAAAATCTTACTTAAAAAAAAAAACTACTCAAGAAGCTGTCTAAATTCCCCTGTTTATTGTATAAAGTATCCACAAAAATGTTATCAACTAGTTAAGGAGAGCTCCTTCAAGCAAAATAGTTTTCAGGAATATCAAAGTAGCCATTTTGTATCATTTAAAAATGGAGGAAGCAGTCAGTAACTGTAGATGGCTCTACACATGTTTTCTTAAATTACCAGACTGGACATTGTAATTACTAGCTCAGTTTACTCAATTAATTATCAGGAAGCCAGTCGTTGACTCATTATGCTTTCAACTTGCCTGTGAGTTTTGCCTGTGGTTTATTGCCCATTAATGTTAAAACTTTGGGGGACCACACCATATGCCTGCAGCCTTACTAATGTTGGGCAGTTTCGTTGGGTTTGCTACTACTTTAGCAAAATTATTGAATATTCATATTCTCTTTGTGGTTTCAGGTAATGACCCAGAAGTAGGTCAATGTTGTATAAATATGTTCAGTGTCTACTTACCTTATTAAGTCAACACTTCTAGGTCCTAGTAATCTATTGTATTTCATTGGCCGGGGAAAAATGAGACAACTTAAGAAATCTATTTAGTAGGTTAAGAAGATTCTTGAACAATTTGGGGATTAGCGCGGTACATGCTACAAATGCTGTGCAGGAGATAAATGTAATGTCAGTCAGTACATAGTGTTACCATGGTGCTGTGTCAAAGTGGTGAGGGGGGTGTGGCATAGAAGGAATGAAACCCAGCATCTGGGAGGTTGTGGGTTTGATCCCTGGCTGAACCAACATAAGTTGGATCCAGGAGAAATTCATGGTTTTCCCATAGATCTGAGAAGTCTTCCAAATGGTCAAATGCCCAATATGAGCTGAAACTGTAAACTGGATTGCAAATTGCAAATTTATACAAGCCATTCTGTTTTAGCCCTATGCACATATGACTGCTTTAGTGTGGCAAAATAACTGCACTCCAGGCTGATAATGTACTTTGTATGAGTGTGTTTCTAAAAATGAATAGGTCCAACTACCAGGGAAATAATTTGTACAGTATCACATAGCAAATTGCTATGCAAAATGGACAAATGGCTGTACAAAATGGTTAAATGGCTATGCAAAATGGACAAATGGCTATGCAGAATGGACAAATTGCTATGCAAATGTAAATATGTACTTGCAGTTTTGTTGCACAGAACCATTTTCAGTACTGGAATAGAAAGAAAGTACATAAATCTCGAATTTTCTTTGTTTGATATTATAATCACAAGATGAGTTAAAAGTTTATGAATTTGCATTTATAGTAATTGTGTTCATGGTTGCTTTTGTCTTTCTAGTCATGGAGGGTTCGACTACAGACCGTTTGTCGTCAACTGGTGTCTGACATTAGAGATCCTAGACGGGAATGCAATCACACAGAAAGAAAGGTCAGAGAGTCTGTCATAACTCACAAATTCAGCATTCAAGGTGTAAAAGATAAAATAAACAACATATATTGGGGAACGTTGCTTTGCTAGATCAGCTCCACAGCTCTGGAACAGTCTCCCCTTACATCTGAAAACAATCCAGCATGTGTCAACTTACCAGAAAGAACTCAAGACGTTCTTATTCATGAATGCGTATCCATTTGTTTGATAACTGATGTCGATTTTCGGTACTTTGCTCCTGCAGCGCTTCTGAGCAGTTTTTTTAACTGGATAAAAGCGCTTTACAAATTCTCATATTATTATGATTATTATTACTATCCCTTGTAGTCTAAGAAGCAATTTAGATGATGTCTATATGTAGGTCCTGAAATGGGACTGTTGGTTACAAAGGATTCCAACCCTTAAACGTGCTATGGTTGATAAGAGGTTTGTAACAAACTGTAATAAATGGGTAATTTAGGGTTTCTGTATTAATACATAGATGTATCAAATGCTTACACTCTCAAGGTCAAATTTCAGTTATTCTATGGCCAATTGTGGCAACTCGCTTCAAAGTCTTCATCCTTAAAACAAAATGTTTTCTAGATCAAATTGGCTTTTAACATCTTTTAGAGTTTAAAAATGGAGATAATTGGATGCTTCTTAAAAACTGTTACAACCCGAGCTATTTTGTAAGATATTCATAATATTTTGAAACAATTTGCATTATCCTAAACAAAACAACAACAATAAAAAAAAAATATGGAAATAAAATACAGAAGGAAAAACCAAATCAATACTATTTATAAAATGAAAAAAACAATTCTTTGAGCCATTAGCTTTTGTTTCATTGTTGTTCTTTCTACAGCTTAAGAGCAGAATGGTTGTACAGCCAAGGTAAAGGACGTAAATTTTATCCCGGCCAGCACTTTCAGTTGGCTGAATACCTCAGTCAAACCTGCCCTTTGACCACTGCCTCAGAGGTGAGCAAGGACTGAATTCATCATTTAACTCAAATGTTTCACGTTTTAGTCAGAAATTCTAGATTTATGGTTCTTGAACGTGAAGATCGACTTGTGAGAGGAGCAGATTTTTGTACAAAATATCCTACTCCATTGCATAACTTTCTCTAATTTGCAGGTTTTCATAATGATTTGTGGCCACACTGTTCACTGAAAAATATTTGGACAAGCAAATGACCATGTTCGTGCTCTCTCAAAGTTTTTTGGGGTGGGGTGGTAAAAAGTCCCTCTTGATCCTATCAAGAGCCCCTCTGTTCTCCTCTCCTTTCACCTACTAATGCTTATTATCATCATAATTATTGATGATGTCAATCAATTATTAAAAATCTGCTGCCGGGACAATTTGATCATATCTGAAAGCTATTTGCAGCAAAACCCAAAAGGAAGACCAATTTCAAAACTATTAAGATTCCTGATTTTAACGAAATGAGACTTTTTCGACTGAGGGGACATTTCTATTTCACCAGTCCTGCTGAGTCAATGTTAAAGGCTCCTTAATGAAGTGCAGGATTTGTCAAGCCTACTAATTGATGGGGTGTTTGAGACAACGTGGAGCTTGCTTACCAGAATTACCGATCACATTGGCAACGTGGTAGTAATCTGTGATGTTTTTGTATGATCACTTCTATTTGCAGTTTCTCCTTCTACTAACTGTAACAGTAATCGGTCACTGCGTAAAGATTCTGGTATTTATAAATCAAAATTCATGAAAACACATCGAGATTTCTAAATATCACAATTCATGAAAACACATCGATATTTCTAAATATCACAATTCATGAAAACACATCGATATTTCTAAATATCACAATTCATGAAAACACATCCAGATTTCTAAATATCACAATTCATGAAAACACATCCAGATTTCTTACTTTTATTTATTTGTCATTTTTTATTTTTTTATTTTTTCTCAGTTACAGAGTAAAGACGATGAAAGACTACTGAAGGTTCTAAAACAGCAAAAGAAACATCGGCATGATCTAGACACCGGTCACACCCCTAGACAGACCCCAACCACCCCTCAGCCCACTCCTTCACCATCCTCCCCCAGCAGACCAGAATCCACCCGCCCATCTTCCAGTCGCAAGCCTGTCAAGTCGCCTGGAGTGAGTAAACCTAGACAAGGGGCTACTACCCCCTTAAGATCTCCTGTCATAAGTCCACCTTCCCCACCCTATTCTGACACCAGCCCTCAGAAAGCACCTTCTAAAGCTTGGCATGCTACGAGTGGAGGCAGAAAGGAACCTGTATTGCACAAGAACTTTCAACCTGGAGGAAAAAGTTCGACTACGGCCGTGGATCTGTTGCTCCAGGATGTTGACGGTAAGCTGTTCTGTTTTCATTTGTAAGTAGTAATTATCAGGGCAAAAAGTTTATAGGTTTGAATCTGGAAGGTTATTCCCAGGTTTACATTAATATATATATCATAAAACACACAAAAAGATCTGCTGTGTACAAAACCTGAGATACATCTTTCTTTTCATTTATATCGTTGTTTGTCTTATTTTTGATACTCTTTGATTTCATCCAGTGTAATTGCTCAGTTTATGATTGGACAGAACCCAGGTCTCTTTATAAGGAATGGTGGAATATATGAAATCTTCCCAGTAAGTGCCACATTGTCTGCCACAGGAAAATCCCATTAAATACAATGTTAATAAAACTTAAAACAGTGAATATAATCTGTGCTCAAAATTCTTAATATGTACGAAAGAAAGTAGGAGCCTTGCCTTTCATGGTTACTACACTATATTTTGTCAATATTTTTTTTTTTGCACCAGAATCAGTTACAGAGAATGTCTTGGATTCTATTTCTGTCCACTTACCCGTGGATTCCAGCGGTAGACCCGATCAGCTGATACTACCTAGGATATCGCCTGGATCCAGGGTCAGGGCACACACTTACGACGGTACGACTGTCTCCACAGATATATCTCATCTTCCCTCGTTCGGGATGGAAGATGTGGAAGAGGACAGCGACAGCCAGTCATCTTCCTCGTTCTCGCAGTACGATATGTACGAGAACCGCCCTCTGAAACCCCCTCAACAGGTCAAAAGTTACCTGGAACAGCTCTCAGTCGACGATGACTCTGAGAGAGACACTCCTACTTTGGACACGGACAGACGAGAACGTCACGAGAGAACGGATAGAGGCACGTCCGCCAACCAAAAAACTAACCAAAAGCAGAAACCAAAACCAAAGCACAGAGGGGGATCCAAGGTTCATGAAGATGAATTGAGACACATCAAAGATGTTGCTAAGACTAAGAAGAGATTGAAGAGAGCAGTTACTCCTGATGCGGGAAGAACTGAGGCCAAAGGCCACGAGGCCAAACAGAGAGCTCGGAAACTGTCCGTTCCGGATGACCCTGGAAGGTAGATATATATATGTCTCGTTTGATATGCAGCAAGATTTCAGGCTATATCTCTGATAGACTAGTAAAGT
>KN882629.1:95867-124770 GCA_000934455.1 Apostichopus parvimensis
GCATGCTTGCATTGGTATCACCCACCTACTGTATGTACCCACAAGAGTTCTGTAAATACAAGTATTAAGCATGCTTGCATTGGTACAGTATCACCCACCTTCTGTATGTACCCATGAGAGTTCTGTAAATACAAGTATTAAGCATGCTTGCATTGGTATCACCCACCTACTGTAACCCAAAACTATACAATATTCAGTCACATTTATGTCTGAATAGTTGGAAGAATTACGACGGTCTATTACTGAAAGTAGCCTTCTTTGTTTCATGAACTATTTTGCCCAACTTATTTAGTAGTAATCAAAGTAAAATGGCAAGTAATCAATTTACGGCATCCTTCCTCTGAGACTCTTTTCCACCAAGTTTGCAAACTTATTAAATAGTCAGTACTTAACTAAAGAGCAAAAAAACACAGTTAACAAACTGTTATCTACTGTAAAATGGCCTGTATAGGAAAAATAACTAAATATGTTAAAGGAAGAGGGCCTGACATTTCAAATCTAGCAGGATTCTTCTTGGAAGAAACAATTGGATCGTTTAATTCAATTAATGAATTTGGATTTGAATTTCTCAACTTTGCCATCACCAAGACACTTTCCATTACTAACAAGTATTCATCACATGCAAACTAATAAATTGGAAAGGTTCCAATTTTTTTAAATTTTATTTTTAACTTCAAATTTAACTTCAGTAGTCAAGTTAATCAACAACACTCGTTATTTATTTTTATGGAGTAAATCGAAAATTTATCCAAAATATCAACAACGACTCAAAAATTTGATTAAAGACAACAGTGTCTTAAAAGGGGAGTTAAGGGGAGTTAATTCTTTTAAGCTTTAGAGGATTAAGTGAGATCCTGGTACTGACGATACTGTACAGCTCGATCTATCTACTTCCAGCTGGTGGTGGTGTTGTCGGAGCTACGGTAGTGCCAGCTATCTGGGCAGCAGTGCCAGCCACCTCGTCAGCAGTGATGAGATAAGCGGCACAGCTCTCTACTTTTATGAAGGATTCCTGAACCGGTGCGTTAGGATCTTGTAGGTCGACCACCATCGCTGGGACCTCCCGAAATCGTATCCTGCACTCCACGTTGCCCTGGGCAGGGGAGAGAGCGTAGAGGCATTTCTCCTCCTGGAACCATTGTTGCTGGCCGTATTCTGGGAACTAGAATTTCAAAGGAAATGGATTATGAACGACGACTTGTGAGTCGAATATGGCTTAAACAATCGGATCAATTGATCGATAAATCGATCGCTAAATGACAACATCCGACATTGGGAATCGTTGGGTCGCTGTGCAACACCAAGTGGATTGCATTGAGAGGTCCTACATGATGGCAAGCACAATATGTACGACATGTAACATACATTGACCTGGGGGGATTCAGGCTCTGATAGTAAACAGGTCTTACAGTATGTTTAGCATATATTTGTAGCTGAAGATCAAATTCAGTGACACGAGGCCTCCTACTATATACATTAAAAGTAGCTTCTATCAGTTTGGTGAGGTCAGCAATGTTTAATAACCTATTGAGTAAGTTCTCATTTGAACAAGAATGCAGCTAAAGTTACTGAACCCATTGATATACAGTTCTCTACTAGGTTTTGTGCTTTTGGATTTTTTTTTTTTGCACCAAATAAGGAAGCAATAAATGAGTATAAAATTAATGAGTTTGAGTGAATCATCAAGAAATTGTCAGTACAATTTACTTCATTCCAAACATGGAATGATTATAATATATATAAGGTAATAGTGTCCATACAGTGTTTATTTACGTTCAAGTTTTTTGTTACAAATTAAACTGGCCAAAAGTGGTCTAACCTTTTGTGGATTGTACCATTTACCAAAAAACTCCTCAACCCCCCCTCCCCCCCCCAAGAAAAGGGTTTCCCTTACCTGAGTGACTTGGACCAAATTTCCACTTTCATCATATCCTAACACCATGGCCGTCCAAAACTTTGAAGTAGGACAAAGCTCTAAGGACTCGGCCGGCTTTGGGTCTTCTCTCTTCTGTCTGTCGACATTCCTTCTGTTTCTCGACATCTCTGTCATCTTCTCCACGCTGGTTTCGAGTGCTTGTAGGTATCGCTGGTAGAGTCTCTCTTGGAAGGAATCGGCCGATGATTCGTCGTACATGATACTCGAAGATTCTTTGCGAAGGAAAGGATTCGTCCTCCTCCTTCCAACATTAGATCTAAAGAAGTCTTTGGTTTTTCTGTGGGTCAAGTTTATCTTTGGGCCCTGGCTTGCCATTCCTCCTCTGTTCCTTACCAATTTTCTTTCCATACCTGGCCTTGACTGATGGGGACGATAAGACTTCACCGATCGTCTCCTCCGCCTCCTTGAACTCTGGCTGCTTGGACTTGAACTCTGGCTGCTTGAACTTGAACTCCGGCTGCTTGGACTTGAACTTGAACTTTCCCCCAGTGGGAAGTGAACTGAAAAGGATTTGAGGCTGTCTTCAATTTCACGGTAAGCCAGCCATCTCTCCATGAACTCCTCTTCGAGGGCCTGGAGTTCATCTGAGCTGTAGTTACTCTCCGGTTTGATGTCGTTGACCTGTTGCTCTCGCGGTAGGTGCGACCTTCCGTGAAAGTAACCTCTGTTACCGACCAGAAGTTGCTTGACCTGTTCGTCGGTGAACTTGACCATCTCCATCGCCCGGAGGTCCTGGTAAGTATTCATCATCTCGGGAGTGTCCTCCAAGGCATTGATGAACTGCTTACATCCCTTCAGATGCTTTATCTGCTGCTTGTTCAGGTAGACCTCCGAAATGTTAGACGTGCTGTTGTCGCAGAAGTAGTAACAGACGGCATCCAACTGTGAGTCCTCATCGTTGCTCAATGCGTCGTAGCTAAAAGTCATAAGAATGAAGAGAGAAATAGTCGTCGGAGATAATAGATTTGCCATGGAGGATTTCGGAGATACAGGGACACCGCTTAGATTAGATCAACCGTCAGTTGGGTTTTTTTTGGTAGAGCTGGAACTCATCGTCATCACTAGGGTTCGTCTAGTCTGTTCTGGTGGTGGTCGTCTTTGATATCTTAAAGGAGATAAAAACAGAAAGGAGAGCATTTTCTTCGATTCCTTGGCGAAGGGCAAAAGGAATTTTATACATCTGCAATGGTGATGGTATGTGTGAGTGAATGTATCTACTATGGAATAAGTGAGGTTATGGTCAAGAAAATTGTTTCAGAATATGAAATAAAGAAAGCCCAAATCCAGCACTTGGAGAAAACAATGTATTTATAAAGAAATGCATCTCTATCTGCCTTTCAAAAAAGCACTTTCTTTTTTGTTATAAAAATTCAATGGATAATATTGATTTGTCTACAGATGTAGTTAATTGCATCATTAGGGGTTTCTCTCTTTTGAAACTATGATGGTAGCATCAGAATATGACTGCAAATGATGTTTTCAGGGGTATATTGTGGCATTTTTGTTAGTCAGTGGTCTTTTGTTTGCATCGGCTCAAAATTAAAGATGACATTTGTGGGTGAATGTGCACAAAAAGATAATGTTTGGCTTTGAGAACAAACTGTTAGTCGAATACCTTAGGTAGTGTATATATCTTACCCCTATCTCATTATACACACCCCCCCACATACACACAGTCTATCAAATGGGGGGGGAAAGTCAGGTACAAAAAAGGGAAAATGGAAAAAATATCTCTTTGTAGGCCTTGAAAGTCCTTGGTCTGGAAAAAATGAGGGGGAAAATCCTTGAGAACCTCTCTTGTCATTGATATATGTAGCTGCTTATCAGAAGTTCATTTTTTCGGCAAATAAAAATACATTCGTCCAGGGAAATCAATGTTGGAGGTATAATTCCCAAGTTGTTTGCAAGATTTTTTCACCGTAGCCTTCATCTTTCAAAAGGCAAAATTATGGGTGCAGCATGCCATGTTTAGGGTTTATGACCCTTCACCTCTCCACAAATTTATGATATCTGAGGTTAGGATACAATGTTGGACTACTATAAGATAGCCTATTAGGTCCTCAACAGTTTGCAGGCTACAAACTAAACCATAAAATATGTTCTTTAATCTTTAAAAACATCTGGAATTTCATGGGTTTGGCAGTTTGGGGTAACTCTTGCACAGAGATATTTCTTTTTGCTTCCAAGGTGAAATCTCAAAATCTTGTTCCCTAAACTTGAGATCAGGGTGTTCGGTAGTAACTTGTTTTTTGGTCAGATACAACATACCAGGCACTGCCAACCTGTCTTTACTCTTAAGAGTAGGAAGAATTAAAAAAAAAATCATGCTTTTAAAAATCAGAAAATCCGGGAAAATATAGTGGGAAATGGAAAAAAATCCCACTCAAACTTAACCAAGAGAGCAATGGATATAAAAAGTGACATAGAAACAGCTTTTGTTTCTTTTTTTGCAAATGATATAGGCTACGGAAAGGTAATTGTCACGTTTATGTTAGCGCTCTACAACGCAGTGGCATGAAGCATTATGGAATTTTGCCCCAAAACGAAGTGGATTACTCCAGGTTCCTATACATTTTAGAGAGGAAAAAAGGACGCATTTTGTCTTTTATGTACATTAGCTGGTTTTACTATACCTATAATAAACCAATCGGGGTTATAACAGCTAATGAATGTACATCATTAGTTGTGCTGTGATGGAGCATTCCATTCCTGTTAAGGGAATGTCATCAAAACCTGCATAATGAGTTTAATTTACCACATTCTGGTCGTAAAGTAATTAGACTTAAAATACCGTTAAACAAAACATTAAATCCAGATCACTCTAATCTACAGAAATGAATGAAATTAGGCATCCACTGTCTGGTTTCAAAAAAAAAAAACCTTGAAACGTTAAAACGTACATTTAAAGCTTCTGTATTTGGACTGAACATGTTTTTGACTCCCTTATATACATAAGCAGACAAAATTATTTTTAATAAAAATCATTACTTATTATTGTTCTTTATTTTTCAGGACTAAAAATCTGGGAAGGTTTCCTATTTTGATCAATTGCCAGCGCGTATTAAATTAGCACCTGTTGGTACTTGGTTGATTTGTTAAATATTGCTAGAAGCTCATGACAGAGCAGTTACACCCTAACCCTTCCTCCTCCCCCCCTCCCTACCTCCCTCCCCTGTAAAGTTGTTTCAGATGATCCTTTGACCCATTCTGTAATCCAGGAGTACTTAAAACTTATTTAAAGCAACAATTGAGTGATTTTTAAGTTTATATAATACATCTGTAGTTACACAATTGACTGGAAATTTGCAGACTGTGAAAGAAGATGACTTTCAAACCGCCAGAGATTAACACCTTTCATTGTTCGTATATTACTCATACCTTTTGTTTTCATATGTATAACTTTTAATTGAGGTCAGAGATTCCTGTGATAATCAATCAACATTCGTGGATGTAAAGTCTAATTGACCTTAAGTACTGTAGCATCTGTTGTCACTTCCTCTGACTTGTATAAAATGGTGTTAACTAAGTGCATTGCACCCTGTAATTGAAGAGGAAATGCCTCTACGGTACTTGTTTTTTTTCTTTAAATCACCATGGTAATCAATCATACATGTGATAATGTAATAGGTGTTTGTTACATGGGCCTTTACATAGTAAACCAACATGAAAATCAACACATTGAGTTTTCAGTATTGAAATTGGTATTTTCTTTGTTCTATTAGGATGAGTGTTAGTTATTTGAAGCAGAGAGATAGCATAGAAAGTTTCAACATCCTACTTGAATTTTGAAATTTTGGTCCATTGGAATTCTATGGGAAAAATAACGGGCGAACATTGACATACACCAGAAATATAAAACGGTTGTAACACATTGACATACATCACATGGCAGGCAATTTTTTATAAAGATTAAAGCATATATAGTCTTGGACATTTTCCTATGATGGCATATAGTCATACCTGCCACACAACCAAACGAGAGCAATAGGTGATGCATATCAGGCTTAGTAGCGCATGAAATAGGTAATGGTCGAACAGTATGTCAAAAATGTTCGACCGTTATAAATGTACCAATAAAAATTGCGAAACTCAAAAAGTATACAGTGCATGTAGTTCCTTTTGTGTATACAGATTCCTACCATGAAATAGTTTATAAAAACCATGGAAACTGCATTTGATGATGCACATAGGGGTATAGTGGTACGTTTGAAAAAGATTGACATACACATGAATCACATTTTTGTATGTCAAACTTCTTAAAATTTGCCACCTGTGCCCCATGTGCACCAAAAAATGATGTTTTCAGTGTTTATATAAACCACTACTGGCTAAGATTCTGAGTGCAGTAACATGGATCATATACATTTTAAATCTTTTGAGTTATGCCATTTGTTAACGTAAATTTATAATGGTCGAACATTTTTGACATGTTCGCCCGTTATCTATTTCATGCTGACTGAGCGTGATATATACGTCATATATTACTCTAATTTGGTTGTGAGTTAGACATGACTGTATGCCATCATAGGAAAAGGTCAAAGACTAAGTATGTTTCAAACTTTATGAAAAATTGTGAGCTATGTGATGTATGTCAATGTTTTGCAACCGTTGTATTTTCTTGCCGTATGTCGATGTTGATTCGTTTTTTTCCTATAGGATTCTAATGGGGCATTTTTTCAAAATTCAAGTAGGAAGTTGAAACTTTTTACTCTAGCTCTTTGCTTCAAATGAGTAATAGTGAACATTACAGAACATTGGAAATATCAATTTTAGGGGTGGAAAACCTCTATGTTATCATTTCGTGTTGGTTTACTGTGTATTTGCCCACATAAATATTCAATTTTAGTTCTATTAGCCAGCTTGTCACTGTTCAAATTCTAAATTGATTTGCTTGAAATTTTCCAGACTTATTCAGATTATTATTATTATTAAAATAAAATAGATTAAAGGGTGAAAAAACAAATGTTTATGTTTGCTGAAAATGGTCTCAACATTTAACAAAAGAAACTTTTTAAGCATAAATTTGTTCTACAGGTGTGTTAGTTACTGTAGGTTAAAAAGGCATAATTTATATGCCCAGGTTATATATTTACTACAACACTTACTGGGGCTGTGTGATATATGTTGGTATAAATATTTAAATAGTTAACTGATAAATCAGGGTTTAATACAAGTACAGTACACCAAGATTCACACTAACAGACATACCAAAACAAGTCAGCATTTTCAGTTGGTGACATAGTTTGCAAAATATGTGAAATTTTAAGTTACTTCCAAAACGTTGGAAATTGACAATCCAACCTGACTCCCCAAATTCGCAAGATACTATATTCTACTCATTTGCATGGCAGGAAAATTGAGAATGTTGTATCGTAACAACAACCATGTGATTAAAGTAGGAATCCAAATTTTTGAGTAGTTTTTATTTTTACAATCATAATTTTTTCACTGATTCATAAGTGTGCCATTGTGTCTAAGTATATAGCATCATGATTTGCCATAAAATATGCTATTTAGTAATTAACAGTTTAGTTATAATTACTGGTTATTTAATGGCTTGAAGCAATAAATGGTCTAATCACTGAGTTCAGTTTAAACTGTTTGAACATTTACATATTAATGCTATGAGTAGTGTCAGTCACCTAAATAACTCTGCTAAACAAAAAATAGAACACACTTGAAAAAATAAGGAAAAAAAACGGGGGTGTCTAAATTTTAAGTCTTTGGTAAATATTCCCCGGTGGTATCTCTTTACCTATTTTACTTACTTACTTTGAATTAGGTAAGCCAGCAAACAAATAGTTGTAGGATTACCACTCCATATGCATTCTTGGAAGTTTTATTCAGGTTAAGCATCCCCTCCTTCACCCCCACCCCCCTCCCCCCAAATTAATATCGCATTAAATATTAGTTACTTGTATGAGAAGGAGAGGATGGTGAAAGGTGTTCCCACCCCTGGATCTCATCCCACCCAATAAACATGTAAACATGTTCCTCCTAGACGGTGGTACTGCCACCAAAGATCAGGAACATATTCCTCTGAATCTGGCAATTGATGATGTAGACTTTACTAATATTACAGAGTATCACGATTAGGAACCCTATCTCTTTAATGAATCCATGTACCTTTTTGTCTGAGTGAATCAGGTACAAAATCAAAAAGTAAAAAAAAAAAAATTGAACAAACTAATATTCAAGTTACAAAAATAGATAAAGGAAAGAAATAAATTAAAGTCCTCTCCCTGACAAATTGTAAATAGAATTAAGTAATATTATTCTTACTGATGGAAACTAAAAATATAGATTTGTTTAGATGTGTTAGCTTTTTCGGTGAAAGTAGGAATGTTTGAAATTTAATGATAAACACTATAAAAAACATCTAACTATATTCAGTATATTAGCATGCATAATGTAAATGTAAAACATTAAATTAACTTGAAATTTGAACCTAATGCATCGCCTGATTTATAGGCCCTATCATCATAATCTGTTTTCCTTGCATGTATGGAAGACGATACAGTACATGTCGTGTCCAAATAGAGGTGTCTTACCTGAGGTCAGCTAGCTATTTAATCCTCGCTCTCTGGATATCCCGATCTCTTGACTCGTATAAGTCCGGAATTAGTCACAAGTAAAACGTTAGAGCGGATAGTGATTAACAGCCTCAATACAAGCTATAAGTGATCCCTGAATGAGTTTTGCTTTCACTCCCCTGTTTTTCCCCCTTCAAGTCAAACACTCCTGTACAGTAACAGCTGCTGTCGTTTCTTTGGCGAAATAACGGAGCATTCATAGATAACGGAAAACGTGAGAGATTATTGATATATCTGTTGATGCAAAATAATTCACAGTGATCTTTGTTTAAAGGGGTGTGATAGAGAGGGCATTAAATTATATCAAACAGGTAAGCAATCTACTGTATGTTTTTATTTGTTTGTGTGTGTTATGCCCCAGCTCATAAACATAAAACTATGTCAAAACAGGGGGGTCGGGTGGGGGGCAAGGAGTGGACATTGTCACTTTAATTCATCCATACCTATTAGTCTCAGTGAATCCGGTACAAAACCGAAAAGTAAAAAATAAAATTAAACAAAACTATTTGGAATGTCTTCAGAAATCTAAAACCTGGTCACTGCTTCATTTTACCTTGTACGTAAATTAGAGTCAATGCGCTCTTAAGAATCCCGCAAGGCGAGACATGCCTTGTAGGCGAGATACTCGAGCGCTAAATAAACGGGACCTTCATCGGGTTCGACTGGATTTGCCGACAGTATTTCCACAGACATGGAACTTCTGTGCGATTATCCAGTACATACCACCAAATCTGCCTCGCAGATCTGTGTAGGCTGAGAAACCTTTGCAAATTTGGTTGAAAAGGAAATTTTTGTTACACATTTAAGTCTTACTACAGTATATCATGAGAAAGGTTTCATTTTTTTCCACAAAGTAACACATTTTTGCAGATAACTATAATCGTTATTAGGTACTTAGGTACTAAACTGCAATGGTTTAAATTACTTTGTAACTGTAATCACATGAGTTCACACAGGCTACGGCATGCAAGATTACACAGTAATACCATCTAATATCCCTTATATACTATTTTATCTACACATGTTTCTAAATGCCTAAACTTTACCTACCAGCAGCTGATGCAACATGTATGTATGAATGTATTTTAGATCCTCCTGCAAGCAGGAACTCGCCAAGAAGCCTCATTGGCTTATCAAAGCCGCAAGCTGACGGAAGTCAGTCTGTTACATTCATATTTAACGTTGGAAATTTGATGGGATGGTCGTCTTCTTTTGGGAACAATGAAAATCTCATAAATTTAGCTTTTGTGCTACAAAGCAGTATTTTGTGATGAGAAATATGACTCTGTGGTCGAGTTTGTAGGAGAGGGGAGAAACCATTTCTATATGTGCAAAGCAGTTTTTGTGATTACTGCAGAAACAAGTTTCTTTGAGAGTTGCAGAAGAGGGGTTTAGGAGAGGGACAAAGTTCCATTACCCTGTGAATTAAGTACAGCACTGTGTCTTTGATTAAACAGTATCAAGGCAGTGGAGGTACAGCAAGTTTATATCAACATATTACATCTATACTTTATAATAGAAATATAGCTATGAAAGTATGCAACTTTGACAACACAATCTCATTTTTTAATTTTCCAGGTACAACGCCCACACCTAATTGGTTATAAGCTGACACCAAGAATGTTGGGAACTTGAATCCTACATTCATGGAATGACCTTGCATTATTTTCTTTAATGAATGTTTCCTTCAACAGAGAACATTGACTGTATCATTTTCCTTAACCAATTTTCAGGCACCTGCACTTGTCCCCTAACAACATTAATTTCTGTGACACTTTATCACAGGAAACTTTTCTAAAATTTTGAATGTTCTTCTTTGTACAATTTGCATACAATATTTTTGAGGAAATCACACATTTTGCTCAACAGTGAAGTAAAATCACAGGCAGATTTTAAGTATTTACTCTTTCCTCTCTTACCTGTCTGCACTCTACATTTGCACTTTCCCCATCTACCTAAGCTACATGACTGTAAACGGTTTAGCACTGCTACCCTCTATAACTAATTCCTGGGCACCGCCATCTTTCTCCACCTCCTTCCCAATCTACCATTCAGAAATAAAGCAACTCTAAGGTTGTGTGTAAATTTGGTATTTACCTAAACAGCCACAAAATTCCAGTCAGATCAACAGTCTATAAAATTGACTTTATTGTTTCTCTTCCCTCGGTAGAGGACATTGCCTGCACCCCATCTATCAAACCTGCAGTCACCTCAACACTACAGCCGGACGAGAGCTAAAAGCAACAGCTCCGCGAAGACGGAATCCGCATCAGAGGCAGCCACCTGTAAGGGGAAGATATCCAGAGGAAAATACCACCAACCAAGAAAAGGAGCAGGACTTAGAAACTTTGGAGTTCGAAGAAGCGGATCGGAACCAAACCTGTCTCTGATGCAGGATCGTCACTCCGGGTCGAAACAGATCTTGTCTCCCAACGGTAGAAGTGAGAACGACTCGCAGAGGAGCAATCTGCGTAGAAGTTCGGGCGGAGCTTCCGGCCTCAAGAAGTCGGGGATTGCGAGGAATGATACGGAGCAAACGAGCGGACCGAAAAGAGAAAATAAGGAGCAACACCCGGTCAAAGGTCAGACGTTGTTGGGGAAGTTCAAAACTAAGAGGTCACCAGGGTCCATCATCCCAGCGTTGATTAGTCCCGGATTCCATTACCCAAGCAATTCCTCAAAGTTACCGGTGAAACATTTAAAAAATAGGGGTGCAGGAACAGGAGGAAAATTCCAGGGAAAGTTGTCCGAGAAACCCGTCCTCCACAGAGGAAAGAACAGCGCAACAGGGACCAGGACCGGGGTGGATGGGGCGGTGGATGTGAACATGAACGAAAACGGTAACAACTGTAATCCAGCAGTGAACGAAGTCACGGGGAGTTGGGAGACGGTGAGCAGTGGTGAAGCAGACCGAGATGTGAAAGGAGTTTGAAAGAGTCGGATTGGAATAAGTCGAAAATTGAAATGAAGTTTTGTGCAATTGTTTGAGATCTATGGTTATGAAAGAACAGAGTGGTATTAATGGGGAATGGGGGTGACTAGAAGTAGATACGGTGAGAGAGTTAAAAATGCAGACAACTTTGAAGGATCGTTGCTATGAACCCTGTATGTTCCATTCAGTATTGCCAGTGTGGTTAAGCATTCCTGAATTTTGCATTCTGAAACCAAATCAATTATTCTTGGCCAAAATTGATACTTGAAATGATGGTAAAAGCATGTGTAAACGGTTGCAAATGTAAACATTGAAAATGCCTGGAGCACTGTAAAAGTTAGGGGCAATGGTTCATGGGTTGTTTAAATGCAAATACATGATTATTATTATGAGTTATTGGAAGAAGGGGGGGGGGAAGGGTCCAGGGGATACATTCAGAAATTACCACTGCGATAACTAGGTTGAAATAAATTCAAAGTGGATCAAAAGTAGAGAACGGACGGTTGGCACTCTGATGGCTGTTTATAATTTAAATAGACTCTAAAAATTGCTATTGCTAAGAAAATTGAAAAGAGATTGGTTCAACGCCTTGATCTTTGACCTTAATTTATTGCATATGCAGTTGGGGCTGCTCCATGAATGTATGTTTCATTGTTTTGAAATAGAGTAGAGAGGGGATGGTTGGCACTCTGATGGCTATTTATCTTTGAAATAGACTGTAAAAGTTGCTATTGCTAAAAAAAATGAAAAGAGATTGGTTCAACCTCTTGACCTTCATAGCTTGATTTGTTGCATATGCAGTTGGGGCTGCTCCACGAATGTATGTTTCATTGTTTTGAAGTGAACGTACAGTACATGTCTGAAATAGAGTAAAATGCCTGTGTACAGTTGTGTATTTAATGTTAGTGTGGTTTTTCAACCATTTCTGTCTTCAAAGCAATCAATATCAGTTGTTTCAATAGTATGATATCATGTAGATTAGTGTGCAAACTACTGTGTCAGTTAAAACAAATTTAATTTCAAGCATTGAAGATGGGGCATCAGAACAACACAATTTTGGTTACCTTAAATTGTAGTATATATATATACTGCATGTTCTTAGCCTGAGTATGGACAGTCTTTCTTTCTAACTGTTCTGGATTTTTTCTTGTTTGGTATCACATGATTAGTGTATGAATGCACACAAAACATCAATCAATGCTTTATTAATGGCAAAAATGTATTGTTCGGTTAATTCAGTTAAGTGTAACTGCTGCTCAGGATGAATGTAAATACTCAACGTAATTATAACTGTGCCTTAAAGCTTAAAGCAATGTATGTAAATTATGTTATGTGGTTCAAGTATGCAGTATATCTATTTCAAAATATGATGGCACAGAGATGGCTATGAGTGGCATAACAGCAAAGTAGGAAAGGTTAGTGTCTGTCCCTGGAGTAAGAGCCCAGAGGGGGGAGTGGGGAGGGTCAGTATCTATCCTTGGAGTAATAACACAGAGGGGGGTAGTAGGGAAGGTTTAGTGTCTGTCCCTGGAGTAATAGCCCAGAGGGGGTAGTAGGGGAGGGTCAGTATCTATCCTTGGAGTAATAACACAGAGGGGGGGGGGTAGTGGGGAAGGTCAGAATCTATCCCTGGAGTAATAGCCCAGAAGGGGGAGTAGGGGAGGGTCAGTTTCTATCCTTGGAGTAATAACAAAGAGTGGGGGGATAGTGGGGAGGGTCAGTATCTATCCATAGAGTAACAGCTTTAGAAGGGGTAGTTGGGGGTCAGTATCTATCCTTGGAGTAATAGCCCAGAGGGGTCAGTGGGGAGGGTCAGTTTCTATCCTTGGAGTAATAACACAGAGGGGTGTAGTGGGGAGGGTCAGTATCTATCCCTAGACTAACAGCTTTAGAAGGGGTAGTTGGGGGTCAGTATCTAGCCCTGGAGTAATAGCTAAGCTGGAGATAGTAGGGAAGGTTGGTGTCCCATCCTTGAATTAGCATATGAGGGGGTCACAGCAGGGAGGTTCAATTTCCCACCCTGGAGTAGTAACATGCAGTAGATGGGGTAGTTGGGAGGTCAGTCTCCCATCCTGGAATAATAGCACCAAGAGGGTGGTAGGGAGAGTAATTTCTTCTTGCCAGATGAGGCACCATCTGAGGAATGATATTTGGAGCACAATGTCAAAGAGACAGACAAGTTTCAATAGAGAAACATTGAGAAAAGAGTATTCGACTGGATCTTAGATCAATTGCACTTAGTCCTTTTGTGTGGTCTCATGGGTACAGACTTGAATTTCTCAGAGTACAATGCAGTGATCACTAGGCTTCAGTATAAACTGCTAGTCTGCAAATATAGGGTTGGTGCAATGGGGGGGGGGGCGATGTGGGGGGGCAGTAGGAACAATATGCACGTTATCTGAAGATCCAACAATGGCACCTTAGATGAACCTAAATTTTCTTTACCCTCCGTATGGACGAGCTTTTGTTCCAATAATCACAGGTATTTTAGAAAAGGACAGTTTCAAGTTGAGATAAGGATGTCAACAGAAGGGGTGTGGGAGTGGGAGAGTGTGACCATAGTTGCAATTGAGGTGTCAATGCAACATGTTTGATATTTATTGTATATATCTTCATAGCTATTAAGTCTGTAGATAAGAGAATTTAATATTTGTGAGACTGAATTATCTATTGTCAAGATGAACTCTCAGAGAGGACTAAGAAACCTACGATTTATTCTAAATAAACATGTTTTCTTACATTTTACAGCCTATTTCTTTGTTTTATTTCCATTCCTTATTAAAGTTGTACATGAGTGTAATAAGACATGTGTTTTTTGAGTTTAAACTAATCTACAAAGTTGATGCACATTCATTACAAAGGTTATGGAGTAGTTAGTAAAGAATCCCTCAAATTGGTTTTACTTTATGGTTGGGTGAGTAAACTTCAACTGTGAAATCATCCCCAGTATACAGTAACTGTTTATAACCACACTGTGTTGAAGAAAATTAGCATTCTAAGATTGGTATGTCCCTCATTTTAGTAAATACCATTAAAGACTGTCTGGATAAGCCAGGTCCACACAGTGAACATTTGGCAACCATTTATCCTCATTTCTCTAGTAATCCATTGGAGGATTAGATTTTCTATCTCTTTTTCTGACAGAAGAAAAGGATGAAATCGTTAAGGCAACCCACAAACACTTGGAAGTACTAAAGAGCATTTTTGTTAAAAAAGGGAAAGACAAATGGCTACTTTTATACCTCTTACAAACAACAGGATTGGTTGGGGCCTTTCAAAAGCTATTAAGGCTCATTCTCTCTCATTGGTCAAATTTTCACTTCATCATCATCATCATTGTCACCATCACCACCACTATCATCATCATGATCATCATTACCACCACCATCATCATGATCATCATCACCGCCACCATCATCATGATCATCATCACCACCACCACCGCCATCACCACCACCATCATCACCACCATCATCATGATCATCACCATCACCACCACCATCATGATGATCATCATCACTACCACCACCACCATCATCACCATCATCACCACCACCATCATCATCATTCGACTATTTTGCCAATCAAAAATGTTTGGAATTTTTGAAAACGTGAGATGGAAGCAAAACATGTTTGTCAGTGACCGACAAACTTTGGCATTTGAATTCCATAAATTTTAGAAGCACAGGTTGAGGTTAACCAATGGACACTGTGAGGTCATCTTCCATGGAAGCTATGTATCCTAATTAACTTTGCAATAGTATAAACCAGAGTGCAGTCGCAGTGTGCGCTCATCAGTCTTTCAGGGTGATGTGATTAACTACTCTAATGAATGATCAACAGATGGAAAAAAAAAAAGATTATTACTGATTTTTTTTTACATTACTTTTATTTCAGGTAAATCTAATCATCATTATCATCTAATCAATAAGCATCTGATAAAATCATAGATTTTAACCTTCATCATTTTAAACATGTTTATTTAAATAGCAGTGAGGTTATCAAAAGCATCACATTGTTGAATAAAATGATTGCATATAAGAATTGATCCCAAAAAATACCAAAAACAAATCAAACCATAATTTCTTTACAAAAAAAATTAATTCTGAAATCAAAAAGTAATTCAAAATTTACATCCATATGAATTATATTTAAATTGCACAATAGCCATCTGCTTCTGTCAGCTGGTCATGAAGGACACTTGCATTTTTTATCATTTAATAAAATAATAGTGAATAATTGAAAAAGTTTGAATATAGTACATAATAGTAGTTAAAAATTATGACATTCGTTAACTGATTATTTAGACATTCAATATTTCAATACACGAGCAATTAACCAGACGATCAGCACAACCACATAGCAAAAAAACATATTTCACAATGCTACATAAATGCCTATTTCAGAGGTTCAACCTGTTATTTGTAAACAAGTCACATGACACATCTTCATGCGACAATTTGTCATCATTGTCACCGTGGAAAAAATATTAAAATTAATGCCTTTTGATACTGGCTACATGCAAGCAGTTGAGGGTTTTAAAAGAGTTCAAACTTACTGTACAACCAAGGAGTATCTAGAATCACCAGAAATAATCACTGTTGGTATTTTTTAGGTCCAACGGAAATACAAGATTCATATCTTGTCTTGTTGCACTTGTTACATTTATTTTCAAAATGTTACAAATTTAACTACAACATTAATTCTACACATTACACAATGATAACCTTGTGTAACTTTACCAGTAGTATGTTAAACGAACAATAGTACTAAAATAGAGGTAGATTAAAAAATAATACTTATTGGATGTTTTAATAACCTTTAACAGCCAAGTTTATACTCCAACTGCCTTCAGAAAACCTGACATATCAATCTGATAGGCTAAATCCCACCAGTATGACATAAAGTTACAAAAAACAACAACTTTACTTCATCCATAATGACTTATGTTTTCTTGTCCAAAGATGGTGCAATTAAGATGCAAACTTGAGCCATGGGTTGACATACAACTTAAATATTAGGCTTGGACTGGAAACATCTGTTGAAGTGTTACAACCCTAGGTTTACAGTAGGTGTTGATGCTTTTTCTTGTTTCTAAGGTAACTTAATACAGCCTTGATTGTAGCCTTAATGCAACAGATGAGCCATATATTTTGTCATCATGTGCGGCGGAAACTTTACATTTGGAAACCTCTGTTAGCCACTTTCCAAGGATAGAGAAACATTCCTGAAGTTTAAGAGCATGCAAAAATCTTTGTTGTACTAAAATCTTGATATTTATTGTTCAGCACCAGCACCATCACCATCCCACTGGTGGTGGTGGTCAAGGAATAATCAATCAGAGACTATTTCACATAACTGCTGTATATATTGATAGCAGTCAGTTTGTTAACAGGTCAGAAATATTTTTGTGACAGTTCTAATATTTGGAAGTGGTCCCAGTGAAGCTGATTTCTAGCGGACAAAAGACGGTAACTAATTACACTATTTTTTTGTACACAGCTCTACCGGCCACACAGACCCAAATGTTGTGTTAAATTGAAAGGCCAAAATCCATGATGGTCAACTCTATTCACAGACTTTTACTTCAAAACAATAGTCCATTAGCAGAGCCCAGATTCAGTTTACTTTACGAGGCTTCATTTGTTGATTGGACTTTGCTAAGATTGATTAATAATGATTACAATTGTCTTATATTTGATAGATTGCAGTAACTATGTACACACTTTGGTTTCCAGCAAGACTGACCATAATCTTGTTTCTTGTCAAATATTTGAAAGTCCGGTTACTGCAAGAGAAGTAATAGTACCTGCAGCACACTTGGTCTAGGTATGTTTCCCTGCAGTGAATTATTTTGTGGTTTTTAATTAAATATATATCTTACTGATTAAAGTCATGAACATGATGAAAAAACGAAAAGCACAATAACTTAAAAACTTTCAAAAAAATAAAATGATAAAATAATGAAATGTGGAAAAAAAAATTTGGGCCTACATCATGATTTACAGACAGTTGAAATTAAATAGGTTTAAATGTTGAGAGATAGCTACTTATTCAAGATTGGCCATTATTTTAACAACTACAAGGATAAAGGATTATTGTCTTGTTCAAATATTTCACATTGCTTCCTATATGGTTCACTGCTGTGTACACAAAATGTTAAGCAAGAAACGAAGGGAACTGGGTAAGGTATTGAACGCAAAGAATCAATGCATCTGTGATGTCACGGGTGAAGATCCTAGCTGGTCAACTCTAAACGTTTTTCATAACAAGTATAATCCTCTCCTTGACAAAAATGTGTTCAAATTTAAAACCGATACAAAACAATTCCCAGTTTTTATGAGACAAATCTGGTGATCAGTAGTAGCAGTATGATAAGTTACAGTGAAAGAGCCAACTGCTTAGAGGTAAATAATTCCAAATTTTTAACCATATTCAAAGATCAATTTTATGGCAGCACCTTGTCTGTTAAGCATTTTCTGGACTGATTGTGGCCTAGACAGAACACAAAACAGGCAAGAAGAGAAGAGAGAATAAACACTGGAATGTAATGCTGGCCCAGATATAGCCCCCGAAAACTCTTCACATCTACTAAACAGCAACCCAAACATACCATCCAGGATAAACAGAAATAAAACTGGCCACCTTCAGTCATCCAACGATTTGTTTCCGTCGTTTTCATCTGTCTCCAGAAGATCACCTACCAACGAACCGCTCAATTCCGTCACCCATCCCCCGAATCCCTTTTCTAGTTGACGAGCAACGGCTAAGGTCAGATGGTCGTTGTAAGGTGTGGTCACCAGCTGAACGCCTAATGGCAGCCCTTGTTTGCTCAGTCCCAGAGGCACTTGAGTCACAGGAAATCCAAGAGCGTTGAAGATCCCAGTGTACGCAAAATTGGTGGGATGTACGATCGGCGAGTTATGGAAAGGTGCTATCTTTGGATGGGAGGGGTAGAGAAGGACACCGTTGTCGCCGAGCAATTCTTTCAGCTGATCCCGCAGCTTGGTGCAGGACGAGAGGAGGCGGTCTGTTTTATCTGGCATGATTCGATCGAAATCTTCAAAGAGGGCAAGGAGTATGGCAGGTAGGGTGTGGTTGGAGAGATTGAAAATGCGTTTCACAAGTTCAAGGCTTGGGAGGACCTGGGTGCCGTGGTCTCCCATGAGTGAGGTAAAGGTGTCTCCACCGCTCTTCTGCATGCGTGCAGACCAGATAGCTACCGAGTACTTGAAGCGATGAAGTAACTTGTGTTCGACTTTTACGCCGAGGGTTTCTTCGAGGTATTTAGCGGCCTGTAGAGAATTAGCAAAATATGAACGTAGAAATGACAATTCAATCTCATTTTTACTTTGACCACAATAAAGGCATATTTGTTAATGAATACCAATAAATGAATTGCACAACATACTAAACATTAAATATTCAGCTTAACTCTGCACGAATGTTTTTGTTTATTTAATAGAAAACAACGGTTGAAGGACAATGATGATCTCATACTCAGGGGGGGGGGGGGGGGGACTCTTCTCACCAAGGTTTGACTGGATTGAATGCCTACTTACAATATCTATTGCCTAAAACTATTACAGTCAAAATGACATAGTTTGACTCATATAACAAATATTTATACTTTTTTTTTATCACACACAGAGTTTCCTGCAGCTCCAGAACTTAGAAAGGATTGTCAAAAGAGAATATTAATAATTAATGCTGCAAAAGAGAATCAGAGAACACAAATATATCACTTCAAGTTTACGTATTTGTGGATTCGTTAAAGGCCAACTCGGATGGTGCAATGATTAATTACCGAATGCAGGTACTCAATAGCACTGTCTTTGCTCTTTCCGTGCCAGGCAAAGAGATACTTTACAATTCACAGACCTGTGTCAACAAGACTCAGGGGTTAGAAATGAATCATTTATCAACTGTACCCTTCTTCTGTACATATTAATGTTCACGAAGCAACAATGTTTAACACATGATTTATTTTGGCAGTTCTTTTTGTTTGTTTTTTCTTTGTGTTTACTTTTAAACCAATTTGTCTGAGAATGGTTGATGGGCTGGTCTTTGCTTTGTTAGCATTAGGAAGAAGCTCCATGGGTTGCTCTTTGGCAAGTTATGGGGGGGGGGAGGGGCCTATTCTGCCCAGCTTTATTTTCACCCTCGCTTCCAACCAATCACAGTGCTACATTGGTCATCACTTCGTATGGATCAATCTTCGCTTATCAGCTCTGTCTTTAAAATCGATGGGTAAAACATTATCTGCAGAAAAAACATACACTTGATACACGATACAAGTGATTTGGTTCAAAATGCTGTGCATCCCTTAGTCAAGTCTATGACTTTGTCCTAATTCTTGAAAACTGCCCTGGTTGCCGATATATTCCATTGAACTGCTTTTAGTCCTTCTGAGATCCTCCTCCCAAATTGCGGTAATCTTTGTTCAGCTGTCACAGTTCCAAAGATTTGGACCAAACTACCATCTGATCTTCCTACAGTACCTGCACTTGTCTTGATTTGTTCAACGTTCATCATAAGTTGAATTTGTTATTGGCTATTGTTCAGCTCTATAATATGTTGAGGGGTATAAATACTTTCTTGAGGCTACTTTCAACCATATCATCTAAGATCTAGGTGATTTGTTCAACGTAAGTCATAAGTTGCATTTGTTTTTCACTATTGTTCAGCTCTACAATATGTTGACGGGTATAAATACTTTCTTGAGGCTACTTTCAACCATATCATCTAAAATCTTGGTGATTATTAAAATTGATCTACCATCCAAACGAACCATTTTCATCACACACATACAAAATACACTAGAGCTGATAGGAATAATGTCACTCACTCTAAACTGTGCATCCCTGAGTTCTGGTTCCAAAGATGACAGCAACATCTTCTTCATATCAGTGCCTGCACTGAAGTACTTTAGAGACTTGAGATCGACAGGAGCATCTAGCTTTATCTTTGAGATTCCTTCGGGTCCAGCCATGACTCTCAGTAAAGGGTCCAGGTCCACTGCATATCTACATAGTGGACCTGTAGCCATCATCTCATCCTGATCTCCTTTAGCACTGGGGAACTGCCCATCGTTGTCTACGACTCCTGCAGAATATAAAAAATATAACTGTGACTGCTGGGAAACGGGATAAAATTCCATTGGAAGATGCCACAGTCGGGTATATTCAAAGGCGTAGCTTGGGTTTTAGGGGCCCCAGTTCAAGAGTAAGGGTCCCTTCACTCTCAGCTCATCTAAACGGCACTTTACACAAAAGCCATCGATGTATTAAAAACTTTACGTTTCTGTTTGCTTATCTTTCTTGACTGTCAATTGTGATCCCCTAGCCAACCAAATGTTGGAGGCACCTGGACATTGGAGGTCCTTGGCCATTGGGGGGTGGGGGGGGGCTGGTTCACTGAAATACTTGAACTAACTTTTGCTACGACTCTGGGTTTATTTCATGATAAGCCACTTTACGATAAAAGAAATTTCATTAACCTCAAAATAGCTGTTCCAGATAAGAGCATTATTTATTCTTTTGAGTTTTAAGTTGTGCAAGGTGTATCAGGATTCAATATGGAAGTTACACAGGTAACTGAGCTCAGATGAAATTACAGTTGGCCTTAC
Source organism: Apostichopus parvimensis (assembly GCA_000934455.1). Classification (NCBI taxonomy): domain Eukaryota; kingdom Metazoa; phylum Echinodermata; class Holothuroidea; order Aspidochirotida; family Stichopodidae; genus Apostichopus; species Apostichopus parvimensis. The sequence goes on from KN882629.1 coordinate 116,957, forward strand.
TTTTATATTCAGTTGCATAAGATTAATGTATGTCGTCCAGTTACAGAGTTGTTGACACTTGACAATTCATAACCATGGACGTTAAATATGAATGTAAGAGACTGACTTCGGTCAGCTTGCGGCTTTGATAAGCCAATGAGGCTTCTTCGCAAGTTCCTGCTTGCAGGAGGATCTAAAATACATACATGCATATGAAAGCTTGCTGGATGTATTTTCCTTTCAGAATTTTGGGGTTAAAATTGCAGAACTTCTGTTCATTTTGACCATTGATGAGGGTATGTTATCATATGGTTCTTATACAATGGAAGGCATTATCCAGAGGGACACATGAGTGCATTGTAATATTCATGTGTATGAAGATAAGACTATTCTAAGCCATTGTGTAAATTTCACAATATTCTTTACCGTTTGTCACAGATTTATTAAATAGTTGCTAAAACCTATGTTTGACCTGAGATCAAGAGAATAAAAAATCAAACCAAAACAAATGCGTCCGGTTCTTTGTTATTGTTTTAGTCGACATGAAAACATTCATGGGACGCATGTTTTTATCTCGACCAAAACAATAACAAAGCAAGGGACACTCTTGTTTTGGTTTGAATTTTTTTATCTGCTGGATCTCTGCCAAATGGGACAAAATTGTTTGGGAAAGAAAATAAATAAATAGTAATGATTGTGTGATTATGAACTACACAATAGTACTGATAAAATTGCTAAGACCATCGAGATTGAATGCATTATGGGTAGTTAATGAACACTGCACTACTTATGTGAATGAATCTCATTGGCTGGGAAATATGAAATCATAAAATTATAAAATTATGACATGCCAGGTTATATAGTTGTGCGATTATTTACAATGCAATAGTACCAGAAACAACTGTAGAATGAGGGATCTGTTCGTTCTTGTTTATAAGGGAATGCATGCTGGGCCTTTAAAAATGCAATGAATCACTTGTTGCTGGTTATAAATCATTTCCTGTTTATGAAAACATAAAATGATGCCTTGGTTCTTTACATGCTGCAAAAACTGGCCAGATCTTTGGGAGATATTAAAGTATTCTACTGTTTGCTTGGAAAAATAGCAGATTTTTCATTTTAAAATATCTGTTATGGTATTATTGCAAAAAAAAGATCACTTTACCAGGACTGGGTTTGTGACCAAAGACACCATTGAAGAAAGCTGGCATACGAATGCTGCCACCAATATCAGCACCGATACCGATCACCGAGGCAGCGGCAGATAAAATACATCCTTCTCCACCTGCGAGGAGAGAGTAAGACGACGAAGTGAAGGTCTAATAATATGATCGTAAAATTGGTGAAATCTTTAAAAGTGTGTAAAAGTAAGTGGGCCTAAGATCGACCTAGCAGGATCTTCTTCAGAGGCTGAATGACAAGTAACAGTAACAGAAGGGACAGATACACACACAGAATACAGACAGGTTAATGAGCAGGGTGAACACAGAAGAGATAGATGTAAGAGGATTAGTAGTTTTGTTTATTTCTGTGAATAATTTTGTGATGAAACTTGTGAAATATTGCATAAAATTTTGAGAACAAGAATCGGCTGTAACTAATCATTTAGTATAAGAAACAGGTCACAAGGATAAGCATAACATTAAAAGTGGAGAGCTTATCCAACAGAATGGAGATTGCTTTAAAACACAGAAGAATTCATGGTGTCACTTTCATATTAACTTATTTTAGTTGCAACTATTTATGCTAAAATGCATAAATATCAACAGGCAAAGTTCAAAACATTCCGGTATTCTGGGTGTTATTATTGTGCGGATGTTGTTGTTTACATTCCCTTCATTTGCATTTTGCCATTCAACGAAGGCTCAATTGCATATTAAATTATTAAACGTGTATAACTCATGCTGCTCAACTATGGAAAATGGTAAAGTTTTCTGAATTCTCTTCCTATTCACGTCTGAATGAATCAATTCAATTGTAACATCAATAATAACTTTTGACTAAATACAGCTAGAAAATGGTCACAGGTTCGACCATTTTACCGGAGCTAATAATATCGAATATATAAGTAACTGCCTCACAGATGTAATGAACTCATGCAAAAGTAACCCTAAAACTACGCTAAAAAAAAGGGCTAGCACCAATAAATATCATTTTGATAACCCACCTGAACTTCCACCAACTATTCTTCTAATGTCGTAGGCGTTGTTCGTCCTTCCATAGACAAAATTTGCCGATTCGTACCACATGCATAGCTCACTGCAGTTAGTCACCCCTAAGACGATACAACCAGCTTTCTTCATGTTTCCCACAGGTGGGGCGTCGTCCTCTGCAATGACTCCCTTACGACTCACCAGTCCGCTTGTGTTTGGCATTCCTGAAAGGTTTAAAGGTCGAGTAACACAGGAATTAATTTTATCCACTATCGCATCGCAAAATGGGAAAATTGCTATGCAAGTGCAAAGATGTGTAGTTATGGCAGTTTTGTACCCAGGATCCATAGCTTTTTATGTGAGACCAAATTCAAAGCCTTCAAAACGTCTAAACAAATTGAATTATCCCCTGTATAAATGCATCTTATTGAAAGGTTATGATGTGAATGGAAAGAGCAGGAGTGAAATTACCTTCAGGACTAAAAAGATTGAAGTTTTCATAAAAAATCAATCGGAAGTGGAATATGATAAGAAGATGGAATTAAAGTTATAGGAACTTCATCTCAATTCAACTCTTTGAAAAACTACACTAGATTGGAACTTAACATACAAAGAGCACTGTAGGGTTATCCAGTGACTGGAACTAACTTGTACATTTCCCCTGAACAGGGGGGTGGGGGTGCGGGGTGGTGTGGTGTGGTGTGGGGGAGAAGATTTAACATAATAACAGGACGGCTGCTGATGTCTTTTCAACTGGACACCTAAAGCACGAAAGGCATGATTCTATTACAAACCACTGCAGTACTGTTTGAACTCATGCAAGATAATTCTTATTGTACCTTTACAGGAAAAGGCTTCCTTCACGGAGACTGGTACTCCGAGGAAAGGAGCATTCTTTTTGTTGTATCGCTCGGGAATATCTTTAGACTCTAATATTTTATCGACCTCCTTGGCTTCTCTGATGGCATCTTCGAAGCAGTCTACTACCAAACAGTTGAGAAGTCCATTGACCTCCTTAATCCTGTCAATGTATGCTCTGACCACAATCTCACTCGTAAGCTGAAACGAGAAACAAACCAAACCTATTTAATCACACTTGTTAATAGACTCCCAGATGAGTTTATCGATAAACTTTTGCACATAAAACAGGTCTCAGTTTGTGGTTGCTTTACAGAGTTGATCACACAATAGTTTTTCCTGGATATTTCATTACGTAGAAAGGCCATAAAGTCGTTATAATTCAATTCACACTAGTCTGATAAACCAAAATTAACGTCTGAAATTCTGATTCATATAATTTTGGCAATTGAAAATTATCCCTTTGCATGGACTGTGCTGAATTAACACAAAGCAAACCTTCATTTGGGTGTTAAATCTAAAGTATATTGTTGTGGAATCATTAACTAGATGAGAAGGTTAAAACCAACTTCATTATTTTGCCTCCATTAATATGCAACAGTTTGAAGAAACAATCGGACTAAGATTGTCCTCAATTTCAATTTCAAAAAGGATACAAATTTCTATCAAAATTGTACTAAAACAAAATCAATTAAATATGAATACTGTACAATACCTTAATCGTTTATGTTTCTTCTTAGTGTTTGTTCGCTTTGTAGCTATTTTCCTTTGTTAAGCACTTAGAAACTTTTGTATTAGGTGCTATGTATATAAATGTTATTTATTATTATTATTAAACTAACATCACACAGTCATGTAGTACTTACTACTCCAGTTCATATTAGTACTTGATACTATTGATTAATTGTATGTGAACTTCAGTCTTTGTGGTGATTAAATTAATGAAACAACTTACTGTATGTGTAATACTAGTACTGTACATCATTTAAAGGCTTTACCACACAGTCATGTAGTACTACTCCAATTTAGAACTAGATATATACTTCAGAAGTTTTTGTTTAATTGTATGTGAACTTCAGACTGTGTGCTGATTAATGAAATACAAAGATAGGTATTAATTAACATAGTGTCTGTAAATAAATGTACTTAGGCTATTTTTGTCTACTCAATATGTAGTCTACAGAATTTCCCAGTGTATAACTTCTACAATAGTTTGAGAGCAACTGTATCAGCTTGAAGCTTTCTGCATCTAATAAAATTCTGGTGAAAAAAAAAGAATGGTTGAATTTGGTTCTAAAAAAACTTCTGTTCTGCTGTTGTGTAGTATTTTGCCCTAATATAAATTCTTATTAGTATTTTAGACTTTCTGGTATTTACTACATTACATTTCTCTGTGTGGGACACTACATCTGTCCCTTCCCTTTGAAGACAATTTTATATTTTGAAGAGGGCTGCATATAGTTTTTCCCACCAAGCTTGCGAGGCTAATATGTGGCCATTGATCATATTCATGTGTTGAAGATATCATAAATGCTTCTAAACCGTCATATATCTAAGCCATAGTAGTGTATACAACATACATGTGTACTTTTGTTAAGTATACATACATCTGTATTGTAAACACAGCGATAAATTTTAATTCACTCAGTACAATGGATACTCATCAACTTATATTGATGTAACTGTTGGTCAACACAAAGAGCAAAGATGGGTAGACTATAGTGGTTGTTCTCAAAACTACAGGCAAAACTTTAAAAGTTAGTACAGGATCTGTTTTGACTTATGAAAATTATACTGTATACCTAATGAGTATCCTAGGGTAATTTACAATTCCTACGTTGTGTTTGATAAATAGTAGAAAAAGTCACATTTCAGTGAACTTGAAGCAAACAAGGTGTGATGTCATAGTTGATGTCAATGATAACAAACAGTTTTCGTTTTTGTAATATAGACTGAGAGCCTACATGAGATTTTTTACATGCATAAGGAAATATTTTGACAAGTTAACAGTCATCTCACATGGACCTAAATTTTTTGTAGATCTATCATTAAAATTGTAGATTTTAATATTCTTTCTAATGGTTTAATTAGTGCTTCTCAAATGGTGACTGACTGGCAGCGTTGAAATGGTTCACCTCTCGAAAAATAACGGTAAATCAAAATGAAATAAAACTGTTAGCAAACTGCTTATCCGATAAAGAGCCTGTGTAAGAGAACGTGTAAAAGTAAGTGGGCCTTATGTTTCTATCCTAGCAGGATCTTCTTCTGAGGCTGAATATTATAAAAATAATGGTGACAGAAAATGTAACCCACATTCTATTACAGGTTGTGTGTCACATGGTGTACCATATTACCAATCTTAAGACTTTACCTTTCAGTCATCCTCTAAACCAGTTAAAATGTAGTCTCTCTTACGGAGAAACAGACGAAAGAAAAAAGGAGAAAAATGTACAGGACTTACTCTTCTACTTCTGATTCCTTTGGCTAAACTAACAGCACTTTCAAGAAGTAGGACATTCTGCACAGGTGGTATTTTCTGCTTTGGACGATCCCCATTGATTACCAACGATATGACGCTCACCAGAAAGTCAGCAACTTTGCTAAGAACCCAAAGCAAAGGACTCAAAATGACCAGAACAGTTGAGAGGACTGCAGCCATGGTACTGGAAACAAATGAATCATTAAGTAGGCCTAGGTGTGACTGATACATTTTTAAGGTAACAAACTTTTGACATAATTTTTATTATTAACTGTAACTTTAAACGGTTGTGGTGTTCAACTTTGTAGAAGTGAGCAAACATTTGTTGTATAGTATCCTGTCCACATTCACAAGCATGGAAAATAAAGATATTACATTAATTGTTCACATGCATATAGGCCAAAACATATATATTTAGAAAGAATGAAAGCTGAAAATACTTACATCTAAAAGTCAAACTCCTTACTTGATATTGTAATGATGATCTATCACATCAGTTTTATTGAGTTCCTTGGCTACTTCCTGGATCAGAGGTAGACCTTAAGTTGGAGATGAATGGAAGACTGCTATTGCAAATTTTTCCTACAAGAAATTCTCAATTCAACACTAAGAAAACGAGACTAGGACTTTGGTTCCTCGATCAAATTAAAAAGTTACTCTTTGACCAGCTTTGCAAAGAGTACTCCTTGTTGATAGCACATGGCATCGCTAGTCCCATTTAATGCTGTTTGTCAACACTGTTAGCTAGTGTAGTCTGTGTTAGTTGTCAATCATTACCCAACAATATTGAGCATCTAGTGACAAAGTTAGACTTATCTCCACAGAATTTGGACCAGGTCTAGTTAATCAGTTAATTAATCAATAGCCACTTCTTTGGAGTTTGGTTAGGGTGTTTACGTAGTGAGCGATGCCACCTAGGGAGAGACACAATCTTTGTGTGAAGTAAACAATCTTCTGTGTGTATTTGTAGGGACTTAATAGATTCGATACCGCAGTTATACATCGAATAGTAATAGTGGTTTGTAACACATGATATATAAGACATTGATAAGGGCATACTCTACCATAAAACGTACAAATAGCCTAACGTTACATGTTGCTTGACTACAGACAAGGGTTACGCAATGTTTGATCAAAGTATGCAAGCGCAAGTTAGACTATGGGGCTAAACAAACAGACAATAAACTTGACATAATCAGTGACAAGAACTGAAAATTACTGACCGCTGTTTGCTCAGCTTCGTTCATTATCTGATAGGAGTGCCTTACCCCTGTACAAAACAACGTTAGGTATTTGACTGCCTTTTAAATATCGGTAACCCAAGTGCAGTGAAGCACGGTTTGCGCCTGTATTAAATATGACGGAAGTGTGGAAGAGCCATAGGTACGGTGAGGACTTTGCGTACTCTAACAGCCCAAAAAGCGACCCTAAGACCAGCAAAGGGTTAAAGCGGCAAAAACAGATCCTCCGAAACAAAAAAACTTATAATTGAACCAATTTAGATATAAGTTGCTCTGTGGTTAATAATATTTAATGTTCAGTCGGGGTGACCTCACAACTAAAAGATGGCAATATATGAAAGAATGATGTTTTTTAAAACATACATATTTTAATACATAGGCCTACATATTTTCCTAGTGTTAGTTTAGTTTAGTAGAAAAAAAGGATCAGGAGGGACACTTAAGTCCCCATCAAGGACCCTATAGGAGAGAGAGAAAAAACTGAAGACACAAACACTCAGACCAGATTACAATGCTTATAGTGCTTGTCCAAAGCATTCTTAAACCCATTGACACTACTTGCAAGTACAACTTTCTCAGGCAAACCATTCCACTCATTCACAACCCTTTCAGAAAAAAGTTATGCCGAATATTAATCCTACTTTGTGACTTTTGGAGTTTAAGACTGTGAGTGTTACTACTGCATGGATCAGGAGGAGCAATTGCGTCACCTACAAGTACCCTACTTTACTCAGTATTTACTCCGTGTTCTGTACATTGGGCACGTGACTATACACTAAGTAAAACCATATGCCATATTTTCATCTGACTGAAGACTCGAGATATTTCATTAGCCCAATTGCTGCCACAAATGAGGAGGGTAAAGAAACTCCTTCGGAGATCATTGCGCTGCAACAACTCCAGTAGTTCGATTTTAAGCATTACACAGATATAATATAAGAATGGTACAACTATGGGATACCTACCAACACGTAATTCACGGTGTAGGCGGTTAGATCGTCACATGTATGCACAATGCCCACACAGTACAACGAAGATTAACGCGGTTTATTCCTGGCGTTTATCAGCTACGGTACATGTCAGATGTTTTACCGGATCAGCTGT
>KN882629.1:133010-151729 GCA_000934455.1 Apostichopus parvimensis
CTTCGATTGTCATGAAACGTCATGAAAATGAAAGAATAGTGTCTCTTACATTCTTTCATGGGGGTCATTTGATGGCACAAACATTCACACGGGGTTAACTTGAGCAACTAATGAAGGCTGTCATTTTTAATGTTTACGCTCTTTAGTGTAGCATTTTTGCATTGAGCCGATGAGGGCGCTGCCGGTATCCGCCTGCTGCTGATAGTAGACCCACTTCGATTGTCATGAAACGTCATAAAAATGTAAGAATAATGTCCCTTACATTCATTGATGGTGGTTATTTGATGGCACAAAAATTATCACGGGGTTAAATTGAGCAAATAATTGGGGGTGTCATTTTTACTGTTTTCGCTCTTTAGTGTAGCCTTTTTGCATTTGATGGCACAAAAATTATCACGGGGTTAAATTGAGCAATTAATTGGGTGTCATTTTTACTGTTTTCGCTCTTTAGTGTAGCCTTTTTGCATTGAGCCGATGAGGGCGCTGCCGGAATTCGCCTGCTGCTGATAGAAGACCCACTTCGATTGTCCTGAAACGTCATGAAAATGAAAGAATAGTGTCCCATACATTCATTGATGGTAGATATTTGATGGCACAAAAAATATCACGGGGTTTAATTGAGCAATTAATTGGGGTTGTCATTTTTTCTTTTTTCGCTCTTTAGTGTAGTATTTTGCATTGAGCCGATGAGGGCGCTGCCGGAATTCGCCTGCTGCTGATAATAGACCCACTTCGATTGTCATGAAACGTCATGAAAATGAAAGAATAGTGTCCCCTACAGTCATTTATGATATATATATAACTATTGGCACAAAAATTATCACGGGGTTAAATTGAGCAAATAATTGGGGCTGTAATTTTTACTGTTTTTGCTCTTTAGTGTACCATTTTGCATTGAGCCGATGAGGGCGCTGCCGGAATCCGCCTGCTGCTGATAGTAGACCCCCTTTGATTGTCATGAAACGTCATGAAAATGAAAGAATAATGTCCCCTACATTCATTTATGATAGTCATTTGATGGCACAAAAATTATCACGGGGTTAAATTGAGCAAATAATTGGGGTTGTCATTTTTGCTTTTTTCGCTCTTTAGTGTAGCCTTTTGCATTGAGCCGATGAGGGCGCTGCCGGAATTCGCCTGCTGCTGATAGTAGACCCACTTCGATTGTCATGAAACGTCATGAAAATGTAAGAATAATGTCCCTTACATTCATTCATGGTGGTAATTTGATGGCACAAAAATTATCACGTGGTTAACTTGAGCAAATAATTGGGGCTGTCATTTTTACTGTTTTCGCTCTTTAATGTAGCCTTTTTGCATTGAGCCGATGAGGGCGCTGACGGAATTCGCCTGCTGCTGATAGTAGACCCACTTCGATTGTCATTAAACGTCATGAAAATGTGAGAATAATGTCCCCTTAATGCATTGAGAATGGTCATTTGATGGCACAAAAATTATCACGGGGTTAAATTGAGCAAATAATAGGGGTTGTCATTTTTACTGTTTTCGCTCTTTAGTGTAGCCTTTTTGCATTGAACCGATGAGGGCGCTGCCGAAATCCGCCTGCTGCTGATAGTAGACTCCCTTCGATTGTCATGAAACGTCATGAAAATGAAAGAATAATGTCCCATACATTCATTGATGGTGGATATTTGATGGCACAAAACTTATCACGGGGTTAAATTGAGCAAATAATTGGGGTTGTCATTTTTACTGTTTTCGCTCTTTAGTGTAGCCTTTTTGCATTGAGCCGATAAGGGCGCTGCCGGAATCCGCCTGCTGCTGATAGTAGACCTACTTCAATTGTCATGAAACGTCATGAAATGGAAAGAATAATGTCCCCTACATTCATTTATGATAGTCATTTGATGGCACAAAAATTATCACGGGGTTAAATTGAGCAATTAATTGGGGTTGTCATTTTTACTGTTTTCGCTCTTTAGTGTAGATGATAGTCATTTGATGGCACAAAAATTATCACGGGGTTAAATTGAGCAATTAATTGGGGTTGTCATGTTTGCTTTTTTCGCTCTTTAGTGTAGCCTTTGCATTGAGCCGATGAGGGCGCTGCCGGAATTCGCTTGCTGCTGATAGTAGACCCACTTCGATTGTGATGAAACGTCATGAAAATGAAAGAATAATGTCTCCTACATATATTGAGGGTGGTCATTTGATGGCACAAAAATTATCACGGGGTTATATTTAGCAAAAAATTGGGGTTGTCAAATTACCTGTTTTTGCTCTGTAGTGTAGCATTTTTGCATTGCGATTTTATAAAATACCTTAAATCACATTCAATCCTCCTGATTTATAAGACCATCAGTAGTTATTTCATCCTCTTTAATATCCAAGCATAAAAAAATGGCGATGACTCACAAAATCTCCCCAAAATCAATAAAGCAGGTTAGTTTAGGGTTATTTTCCGAAGTTTAACCTCTCAGGTCGACGTACACTAATCTAATTTTTTTGTGATACGTTAATAGCCTAGGAGTTTATTTTCCAATCTCCTACGAGCAAACATACGAAGAATATATAACATCAATAAAAACTTCACTTGTCAATTGAGTAATTGAGCACTAAGAATGAGGTACAGTTTGCGCCTTCATTTAATTCCTTAAAATTAACAGACTAAAAAACTTCGCCATTTCTGTCTATTTCCCCTGTCCCTTCGTTCTCAAAAGCATCTCACTTCGCATGGTAACGTTTGTGCTGCTAACAACATTTTCCGCATATTTCACATAATTTGCGGTCAGCCTTTGACCCAAACAGCCAACCTCCGCGGCTACAGTGTTGAACGTTAGCGACGACGTTTTTTCGAGATACCTTCCTTTGCTTCCTTGGAATGCTCGATTGTCTGTGCAACCTGCATGAATTCAATACCCTATTCGAGGTAGACGGTGTTAATTTTTCAGCGATCTGTCAGAGATCTGTTGGCCAGCTTCAGCCCGGTGGTTTCCTGCTCTAGTTGTCGGGTACATGTACAGACACGGAATTAATATGCTTTATGATATATATTCGAGTTGCTTGTCAAAGAGATAGGACTGCTGTTCCGAACGGTAAAGATTTTGGTTGACCGTTATACGTCTATCGATTCGAGGTAACTTTGATTCTTTAATAACGATGTAACTTGAGGCTATCCATAACGCTAGGCCCGACTCCAGTAGCATTGACACTGCGAAGTTCGGGCACTTATAACTTCCTTTTATTGATAAATATGTAAGTACTTGCTTGCACACGGGTCATTTTGGAGAGAAAATAACAGTACCTTCGTAGTTTTTCTTGAAATTGGCTCTTGCTGTAGGTTGAATGATGAAATCGTGTATTTCTTAGGGGTGTCCGAACTTCGCAGTGTTCCGAACTTCACAATACTGACTATACTACTAGTACTACTACTAGCATATAACTTAAGGCCACAGGCGATACCAAAGTAGGCCTACAGTATGCCAATATTCATTATGAAAGAAATGGGAAGAATCTTGCAGGACCTAAGTTAACAATAGCATTAGGCTGGAATTCCAGCGTAAATTGCCTAGGCATTGCGGCCCATTATATCTTACTGTACTGTCGTCAGTTATGTGCACCAAAGATTAAATACAGCAAGAAGTTATGTGTTTTTTTGTCTTAAAGGCATTGAAGACTCGCCCCAAAACATGTGCGGTCATCAGAAAAAGTTAGCTTTCTGTTGCTTGCAAGTGACGTTTTGTTCGTGTCGCTACAAAATGCAGACAGTAATGAAACGTGATAACTTAATTGTTATCTTTAGCTGGACCTGAGATGTCCATCGCTGTATCGTTTGTATACTGCTGTGGGTATTGACCGCAGCTGTATGTACTGACTGTACACTAGTGTCTAATTACCGATGGTAGCAAGTTGTGTGTGTATTTTCTGGGATCGATGGTAGTGTTTAACTCTTCTGTTACACCTCATTCGAAACTAGGTCAAATTACCGGCATTAGACATTTCTTTTGCGCGAGTCTTCACACCCTTTAAACAAATGCTTTGAAAATGGTGTCTGGGCCTGTATGTTAGATAGTAGTAGTAAAAACTGTTTAAGACCTAGACTAAATTGGACATTTATATGGTCTAATCCAATATGGGTGGAGAGCAAACATAAGCAGTCGTGCCAGTGCGATGTTAGTAGTGATGTAAATTATATGAAGTTATTATCAAGTTAATGAAAGAAACAAAAGCAAATAGAAATTATTGAGGAAGGTTTTATACCTTATCTTACACCTATTTGAACATGAAAACATTGTCAGTGGAGAATATAATTCATTTAGTAAAGCATCTAGGCTAATATGCAATTTTTTGAAAATTGCGTTACACGAGGGTTATTCCATGGATATCTAATAACTGCAGTACAATTTAAGCTAATAAACCGAACGTTGGTTCTAGGCTATATTTCCCCATTGACTTACTGTAGTGTGGTGTTAGTACCATGTGGTCGAAGATAATAGTAATAACGAAAGTATTCCATGGATATCTTCTAACTGCAGCACAATTTCAGCTAATAAACCGATGGTTAGGCTAGATTTCCCTATGACATAGAGTGGTGTTAGGCTACCATGTGGTCGAAGAAAGTTTTCCATGGATATCTTATAACTGCGTCACAATTTGTGCTAATAAACAGATGGTTAGGCTAGATTACCTTATTGACTTAGTGTGGTGTTAGGCTACCATGTGGTCAAAGATAACAGCAATAATGATCAAGTATTCCATTGATATCTTAACTGTGTCACTTCTTCAGTGAATAAATATATGGTTAGGCTATTTCCTCATCGACTTAGTGTTGTGTCAGGCTACCATGTGGAAGAAATTGAATGAATTCTCACAATTATTATTAATTCTCATTTATTATAGCATCCAATATGGGTTGCTCCACTATACTGGGTAGCTAATATGGTAGTAGACTCCTTAAGGAACAATTTGCTATATAGGAATTGGTGGAGCAACCCATCCTTGATAGTTTTTTTTGCTTGTCCATACACCACCTTAATTTTTATTTTTTTCGCGCAATGTATTATCGGCTTATCTTTTGATTAGCTCTTCTCACGATTTCTCGGTTACAGTTATGATGTCATAACTGTCATTTTTACATTGCAAATACAGTAAAAACAAATCTTTCCCCATGGTGCGCTGTCTTTATTTGTTCTTTAATGCTTTAACATTTGGTGTCAGAAATCACGTTAAAACAACTACCAAACAAAAACTGTGAACAACTTTCAATCTACAACATTTCTTAAAATCCTTCATAGTAAATCAAAAACTTTCCAATGTATCTACAAGGCTAATACAACTACTAGCACTAATAAAAACAAATGTGCAAACAATGAATAGATGTAATACCATGTAGCAGTGTGATGATTAGTATGCAAGAGTTTTCTGTAGAAGGATGTTCTAGGCTAGGCTTTAGCTTAGAGCGATAGCAGGCACATATTTTGCACATTGAAATTAAACTACACCACAATTGAATCAACACAATCGATCAGACATCCGATAATGTGACCCAGTCCAGTAATGAAGTAATTGTAAACATGTTTGAAGAAATGACAAGTACATTTGGCAATTGTCCAAATGTACAAGATTAATATCTTACAAATTTGTGATTATGCGCAATATTCAAACATTGCTATGACTGAATGTTGCACTGCAGAACAAGCCAATTATTGACAAGTAAATGTATGAATCTAACCGGAGCAGGTGCTTGCCGATTTGTAACACAGCCCAGTTCTAGTGTAGCATTGTGAGAACCTGTACTTTGCAATATGTGTGATCCAAGGTCAACAAAGGTCAATTAGGGTTCAAAAACTAGTATTTTTGCGATAACTTGAGAACAAAATGTCCGTCAAGGTTGGGAGTTATGCTATTGTAATACATTAGTCGACCCGCATCTTTGTGAACTTTGACCTTAGGTTGACCTCCAGTGAACTGTATTAGTTTCCTTGGTTATTTGAATTTTTGTGGCCATATTCAGATCTCAAATGGTCTTCCGATCAAAATTGTTCATGGGTTGACCCCTGTGCGACCTTCGGGTGCATATTTATCAGAGGTTAAGGTTTTTTTCATAAATATGCTCATTTTAGGAGATACAGGGCAAAGAAAAAAAAGTTTGTCAATGTTTTAATATGATACAGCTCTGTGTGGTCTATAGATGAAACTAACTCCCGCTTCGCGCGGACACCTGGTTCTTAAGTTATGAGGTGCCAAAGGTTGAGTTTGATACCTTTTTAGCAATAACATTGTGTATGTACATTGGAGTGCATAACAATTTTAAGATGGAGTGCACATCATCAAGGGGAAAATTTTTCATAAAAATCGTCATGCAAGTCATGGGCAAAAAACTGCCTACTTATGCTAATTTTTGCAACAACTTCCAGTGACAAAGACTGACATGGCTGATATATTGGAACAGTTGTGAATGAAGTAGGTGCACGTTTTTCTAAATACCTAACGATCATAAATAAAACAGAGAATTGATTGGCGCATGATCTGTTGGGTGGGGCTTGCAAATTTTGATTGAAGTTTGTAGAATCTATGGACTCTTTGATAAATCTGGCAAATTAGATTCAGCTCAAAATGTTTAACGACAGATAACTTAATAAAAATAATGAATATTGATATGGAAAATTGCATGATGATACATCATATTCTTAGACTTCATTCTCCTGAGTACTTACAATTTTTTTATCCTGTATTGGTGTCATTTTCACTGAGCTTTTAATGCAGTAAGCTGGAAAGGTTGAAGTATAAATTTGGCAAACACGTTCTAAGACTTTAAAGTACAGTTACAGTTTGATGGTACATTTTCAATGTATTGCATTAAAGCAAACTAGTAACCCGAAAGATTCTTACTTCAATGAAGCTCAGCTATACATGTACGTAAGGCTTACAGTATCTCATTCTTACACACTTGCAGGTTGCACAATTTCTTCATACAGTAAAGGTATCTGCAGTCTGTGACAATGCCTCCCAGGAAGCGAGCAGCTAAAAAGAGTACTCCATCAACGACTGGTACCAAAAAAGCTAAAGTAACAACAAAGCCAGAAGATGCAGAGTTAAAAGTCAAAGTGGAAGCATTAAAGACAGCTGATAGTGGCAAACAGACTGTCCACAAAGTAGACTCACATGTGACATTATCATCAGTATCGGTGAGTGAAACACAGATTCACTGCCAAGTAAAATGTGGCACCCTTCCAGCATTCAATTTCTACAATTTACTCTTGGCACTATTGTGTCCTGAATAATCACACAGCTATGATGGTGTGCCCTTTTCACAAAATTTTGGCCAATCGCAGAGATCGAGCGAATGAAAGCTTCAA
Organism: Apostichopus parvimensis; assembly: GCA_000934455.1. NCBI lineage: Eukaryota > Metazoa > Echinodermata > Holothuroidea > Aspidochirotida > Stichopodidae > Apostichopus > Apostichopus parvimensis. The sequence goes on from KN882629.1 coordinate 140,330, forward strand.
ACAAAAACATTGCATGTCCCTCCTTTGTTATGCCAAAACATTAATTAGAAGCATCCTAATGAGGCAGATGTAGTAGAATTTCCTTCCACAAGTTCTGTACATTAGGCTATAAAAGGCTTTGTACTGTACATATTTTACACAATCACATTACCATTACCTAATGTCTGTCTTACACCATGGACTTCACCTCTCGGCTCTTGCAAGTAACTTTTCTGTAGCAGAACAAGCTGTTTGAAGGACACATTTAACAAACACCCTTGAATTCAGTACAAGCTGTTGACTGAATCCATGACTAATAAGTTTGGTATGGATTGATCAGTGCTGTGTTAGTTGTACACTTTCCATTATGATCAATTGAGGTCAAAATATTTGCTTGCATATATATGCATGCAATCTATATTCTGTTGGCCATAACTTTGTAAGCAAACATGGGATCCAATGTTACTGTCTGAATTTTTCGAACACATCTCTGTAATTAGACCAAAAGTTTGTCAAAAAAGTACATTGTTATAATTGTGTGGTTATTTTTTCACAATATTATCAGATAGGATTGCAGAGTTAGGGACGGGTCAGTTTGTGTTTATATGGAATGCATAATGAAGCTTCAACCTGGTAAGCTCTCAACAATGTATACTTCATAACAAGATATACAACTATGTCAACTTATTTTTATGTGTAAACAATGCTTTCCTTCAATTTGTATTCACAGGTTTACAAGGACTATGATTGTATGTTAAATCAGACCAACATAAACCAAAACAACAATAAATACTTTGTTATTCAGCTTCTTACTGGAGGAGCTAAGTACCACCTTTTCACAAGATGGGGACGTGTGGTGAGTTCTAAGATGCATTTACTGAGGGATCATGTAAATAGTTGTGTGCATTCCCATTAAATTTAACAGAACGTGATTTGTTTTACCTGTCTGAGTATTAAACTTGTTTTAAGTGTCAGCATTTTCAATGACTCAGAGTTAAGAGCTATTAACCCTTGATTTCCCATGTTGATACATGGAAAGAAATTTTGAGTGTCAAATGACACACATGATTGGAAACCTTAAAAGTGAGCGAGTGGCAGAGTCTGAGGACATGAGGTGCATGTGCCCTCCTCTCCACCCACCCATCCCACCCCCTTACCCTATTAATAAATGAAAATAACCTGTTTGTTGAAAAAAATCTTCCGTGTTTGTAATTAAAAGCATGCATCCCTTACTGACTTAAAACTGCCCTTTAGTTGAAAGTTCAACAGAATTGTAATTTAAAAAGTCCTTTGTTGAAAACTAAAAAGTGCCCTTTTGTTGAGAAATTAAGAATCGTTGCTTTTAAAAAGTTCCTTGTGCTGCAAAAAACATTCAAATAATACTGAGGTTTGTTGTATGGCATGCACAGAGGATCTATAGAGAACTTCATGCTCATTTGGGGTCACATAATTCTTCTTCTTCAAGTATTGCTTCCAGTCATCTATCACTGCTGTTTTAGATTAACTAGATCTTTCACACATTCAAAATTTAAGTTTGATGGAGCAGCTGTTACTGTGTATACATGTATCCTTTGTGTGGAGTGAGAGTCTGAAAATTCTTGTAAATTGAAGGTACAAATTTTGCAACCTGAACATTCTTTTCAATCTTCATGAGCATTTAAGGCAGAAGATTAAAGTAGATCTCCCAAAGGGAGGCTCAGAAAAGGAAGCTTTAATAAACTCAGAGAAGCATGCATTCACAGTAGATATATATAGCACATGAAGAATTTGCTTTATGCCAAAAAAGTCACATATGCCTAAAACACTTTCAATACAACTTTCCTGTTTCAAAATTAGGTACAGCATGAATTTGAAATGTTTTATCGTTGGATTTAGTATTAAAACTGAGAAGTTTATACTACAGTAAGACACTGCTAGATATTCAACCATCTGGACGGTATGTGCATGTTGCACAAGTATCTTTGTAAATTATGCATGCATTTATGGTTTGTAGAATTGCAGTAGTTACTATAGTTTGTTATTGCTAAACTTTCTTCAAAGGTTGGTTTTATTCAATTTGATATCCTTATTTTGCAAGCTGTAATTGTAGATGAATCTGCCTAATTTGTGGTCCTCACATCATGTAACATATATAAGAGTATTAGGTTAACTATTGAACATTATGGTAGCATAGCCTCCATTGTCATATGTAACAAGTAACTACTGTACCTTCTGTTTCACTTAAGGGAGAGGATGGAGCGAAGGCTACCAAAACATTTGGAGATGAGGAAGCAGCAATCAAAGAATTCAGTAAGAAGTTTAATGATAAAACAAAGAACAAGTGGGATGACAGGGCCAATTTTTCACCTGTGGCTGGAAAATACACTTTGATAGAAGTAGAACAAGTTAATGAAGACAAAATGGCAGAGACTGCGCAAAAGGTGAGTGTATTTAAATGTCCACTTTTATTTTATGCAGAACTGAATGGCATACTGCATGATCTCACTGTATCCCATTATGATGTGACTATAAACTTGTAATATACTATGCATTTGCACAATATATTCTTTAAGCTGTGATTGATAAGACAACCTATGCTTTAACTCTATCAAGAAACTAATTTCTATACTTTTGTTTCTTGAAATAAACCAACTTGATTTACATTTCCCAACAGTTGAATGCCCTGGAGGAGATTGATACAGAGATCATTACAAGCCCATGCAACTTAGATACAGCAACGCAGCAACTTATTAAACTTATTTTTGACAATAACATGTTCGAGGAACAAATGGCTAAATTTGAACTTGGTAAGATGTCGAAGGTTTTGTGAAATGTAGATCATGCTCATAAATTACATCAAGAACATGTTACTGTTTCATATTTTGATACTTACAGAACTTATGTAATGTAGACAATGAGTCTGTTTTTTGCATCCAGTTGATGAGTTAGTAGAGTTGTCACTCAAGAAATGCATCTTTACATGTCACCATGGAAATGTCTGCTCTACTGATCTATTACTCTCATCATCTGTAACAGAGACAGATGACATTCCAGCATTTATAGATTACCCATAAAGTACAATATACTTACTTAGTATTACATAGGCAAAGCTATAGTTATGATTACTAACATAGGATTACATCTATGCTTATAATAATGACTTGTAGAGTAATATGCACAGTTAATTATATTTGGCATTATGAAAAAATTAAGTCCATGCCTGAGGTCTGGGATTCATGTTTCAACTTCACTGGTTCAAGTGAGTGATGTAGTTAAAATTTGAGTTATAAAATAAATGATGTACAAATTAATTTTCCTCTCAGATGTAAAGAAAATGCCACTGGGGGTACTCAGCAAGCTGCAAATTGCCAAAGGTTTTGATGTTTTAGAGGAATTACAAAATGCCCTGGATCTTGGTTTGCCTCTGACTAAGCTTCAAGAATTGTCCTCTAAGTTTTACACTGTAATACCACATTCATTTGGAAGGAAACTCCCACCAACCATCAACTCTGCTGAGGTTTTACAGAAGAAGAAAGATATGCTTTTGGTGAGTTGTTTGACAATTAACTCATGTACTTTGTATATTATGCACATCTTCTTCTACTACTAACCCTGTTTGAAGTACTTTCTTTTTTTTGCTTGTTTTAATTCTGCAGTGTTGCCTGATATATTCTTGGTATGATATTATGTCTGAAATTAGAAAGGTTACTTTTTTGTTGGGAATGCACAAGGGTTTCTTTAACTCCTATTTGTTCCTGGTAAAATGTCACTTCTGTTACTGTGTGTTACTTGTCATTTAGCCTCTGAAGAAGATCCTGCTAGGATCGAAACATCAGGCCAACTTGCTTTTACACATATTAAATAATTGTTATTGCAGGTGTACAAGGAAGAGTGCTCAAATACATGTATCTCATTACTGTGCAGTATAGCAGAGCAATATTGTTTGTTCATCCATCATATGGTGTTGTGTTTGCTTCAAATGTTGATCCAACATTGGCATTAGGCATATATCCTGTAAGTGTCAGCTGTGAAGTGTGTTAAAAACATTTTGTTGGTGTAGTAGAGCTACGGTACAATAGGCACAAGTACAAGAATCCTTAACACAGGTTTAATGGTTATCCTAAAGTGCAGTGACATGGCGACCCTTATTGTTCGAAATGTGATGTTTGTCTTTCAGGTTGGTTGCATGGGTTTTCTTCTTGTTTTCACTTGTATCTTTGAAGAAAGTATAGACTTACTTTGTCTCTAAATTGCAAACTTTACATAACTTAATTCCAAGAAACATTCTGTTATTTAATGCAACATATGACATTACTGACAGTTGCAAAATTATAATGTTAGATATATCGCCCAGTCCTAGTAGCAAAGACAAATGTGGAGTGTCATAAGTTGATTTTTTCAAACCTTTTCCTGAATGTTATTAATGTAATGTGAACATTACTAGCAGTGGCCCTGAAATGAAATATAATTATTTGTATGCATCACAAATTTTACTAACCAAGTTTGCCAAAAATTATTTTCAGGTTCTTGGTGACATTGAGATTGCTCAAAGCATGCAGAAAGAGAAACCGAAGGGCCAAAAAAAAGTAAGAACTTCATGTCGTTAGTGGTTAATTACAGTAGTTTGTTATGTTGACATTTCAGTATGGGTTTTTCTCTGTTACATAATTTGATATGGTTATGAACATGACTGGCCTCAATTTAGCTACACAGCCCAGCAACTTGGAAAAGAAAGTCTTTGCAGAAAGCCATTAGAAGTTAATTTATGTACACGTAATCTTTTACTTTTGAAGACAATGGGAATCTTTGCTGTTAGTTTTGAGATGAGGTTAAGTGGTAAAAAGATTGGTATATACTTAATGGTGAAGTGTGTTTATGTTCTGTATGGACAGTTATAGATTTGATTTGTTTTTTAAGGAGGGAAAAGATATTAAAAAGAATGCTGTTTTCTTGCTTTACTGTGTACATCTGGTACATAAGATTTAAATGCATTGTTCTGTTTCTAGTCAAAGAAACATTTACATATATTCCACCCTGGGAGCCTGATATCGAGTCAATATGGGTTAATTCTTTCTGTTCTTTAGAATACCAAGGAAGTGCCTCACCCATTGGATGCCCAGTATTCCCTTCTAAAATGTGGACTGGACTACGTATCACCAAAATCAGCTGAATTTAAGGTATATTTTAATGAAATACAAACTTGGTTTAAGAGAGGTCTAAGCCTGTGTCTGAATGAACACGCTATGTTCTTGGTTACTTGTCTTAGGCAGGCAAATGGATGAAGTTCATACTTTAAATGTGGATCCATCTTAGTGAGTAAAGCATCATATCATGTTATGCAAAGGTCAAAGGTTATTGTAGGTCAATAAAGGTCACAATTCTGGATGTGGTTGTAAGCTCCTGTCACATGCCAAACCAGCTAAGGAATTATTCAAACTTCAGATTATAATTGATTTTTACTGCTTCATAGAATCTTCCTCAATTTAAGCAAACTTGAAGTTCTAAAACTTGCAGTCTTTTTCTTTGTTGTGTGAAATGAAACTTGACTAGTTAGCAATTGATGAATTTGTAATCCAATCCTATTGAAATTTACCACATTATATGATTAGATCTGTGTTAGGTACTCAGTTGTGGGTCATTGGTGCTTTGTTGTAATATTAAGAAATGTAAATAATTTAACCAAGTTTTTATCATACATCAAGAATAATCATGTAAATTGAACCATTAGAAATTGTCTTATGAAATGATGTCTGTTTTTTTCCTGACATGGCAACTTGGCAAGTAACTTACTGGGAGAGTTATGAACACAAAAACTTCAAAACAAAGATTGGATGAACTCAATAAATTGGCATGTTGATCCAAATTTGTAACTAGTACCACCCCATTGTTTGTTGTCAAGGTTAAAGGTTATCTTACGTCACCATTGTCAAAGTTTGAAACTTGTGAACACAGTTTACTCAAAAAGGTAAAGCAGGGAAGAACTTGATACTTAGTATCCGAACTCTCTCATTATCTGTGAAGACCTAAGGTTATTTGAGGTGACAAACTTGTGTGTGGTATTACTGCAATTCTCATAAATAAAATCATATCTGGCATGAAGGTGAGAAACATGTTTGTGCTTACTAGTGTCCCCTAATCTTGGTCTGTTTCTTAATCAAAGTGTTTGCCTTTGAACGGTATCGTGCATGAGACTTATTTGATAAGAATTAGAAGCTTAATAACAGGAACTTCTCCTTGGTTTTTTGTATTGATTTCAGTTACTTTTCTGTGAGTTATGTTGAGTTTGATGCAACTAATTTCTTGGTTTATTGTTTCTTTCTGTCTAGATTATTGATGCTTATGTGAAAGCAACAGGACGACCTAAAGAACTGATGAATGTGTGGAAAGTTGATAGACATGGTGAGGTAAGAAACTTGTGCATAACATGGTTTTGTTCTCTTACAGTGAATTTGACCACTCCTTTTGGTCAGGACACCCTTCGAAAAAGGTTCATGGCTTTTATCGAGAACATTCAGGGGCATTTACATTGCCCTACCCCTGCCACCCTTCCCCCCCCTCCTACCTTTGAATTCCTGTAAACATCACTGAATGTACACTTTGCACTAAATTCTGCAAATATTTCAAAGCTGCAGACATTTATAGTATGCAGTTGTGTTTTTGTTTGAAGAACCAATTGTTTGTCGCCCTCAGTAGCTGCTTACCAAGTACTACAACTTGAAATATCCTCAAATTAACTTTACATGAAGGCCAACAAATCTGAAACTTAACCTCTCATGTCACTACCTATCAAAATAGTTTCAAGTTCACAAGTCACACTGGGGGAATAGGACCTAGTTTACACTGGGGGAATAGGGCCTAGTTATTGAAAACATCATATGACTCCAGTTATTTTATAAATGCACTGCAAAGTTGCTAGACTAGGCATAGTTCAAGTGTGGCTGAGTTTGCCAATGTGGTAAAATTATGGAATTATGGAGTTCAATATATATCATAGCATAGTTGAACTAACAATACAATGCTTACAAGTAGAACTACAGTGTTAGGTCTGGTTGTTAACTGCTACCCTTAACAGCTGAAGCACAGGGTCTACAGTTAGCATTTAACCTAACCCTTCGGTTACTCAACACTTCTGTATACATTAGCACTGTGCTACATGAGTGTTCGAAAGGTTATGGTAGGTAGGCTCAAGGTCATGAGAACTCCTTATCCTCCAATAATTGATGTTCTTGATTGCTTGTGTGATCTGCACAAATGAAAATCATTCTCCACCCACAAATCACAAGAAAAGTAAATGTCACCCTACTTGTGGAGTAGGCTCAGCTTTAGCAGATATTATTGAAGTGCCCAATTTGGCACAGACCTCCAACTAAATCATGATAATGCTTGGCAGAATCACACCGCCATGCTCTGCATTCCTAGTGTTGTGTTTTGGGTTGGTAGGGTTGATTAATTAGACATCTCAGGGTAATTAGTAATAATCAGAAAAACGATTGTCTGATTCGACTCCGATTTATTGATCTTTTCTCTGCGTTTGGAATATTTTTCTGTCAACACACTCCCAGAACGTGACTCCTGTCTGAACCAGCAAAGTTCCTTCCAGAAGCTTTGTTCTGGTTGTCTTGACCAAATCACATGACATACATATTAATGAATAATTATAAATCAATGACCAATCACAATACTACAGATTATCCTTGATGATTTTACTGAGAGGCATTGGAAATCCTCTACACAACACTAGCTAAGATGGTCCATTGGAAGGTGAAGTGTTTGTGTAGCACTTTCAGTGTGTATATCTTTCCTAGACTAAAGCTACTTGCAGATCCTAGATTAAAGCAAGAACTGCCCAGAAAGGGTTGCATTGAAAATATCAAGTCTTGGGTTAAAGGAACACACAAGACTAATGAAACCAAACCCCTATCACCTTTAAATTAATTCATCTAAGATTTTGTTTCTCTAAAGCAATTGATAATATTATCATGGGCAATGATAAGTTGAAGATAACTAGCAAAGTGCTTGTGACTAATAATTCCTCAAAGGAAACATTGGAGATAATTGGTGACTTTACTGTGACCTAATAAACTTCCAAACACTTGTCACTGGTCAGCCTTTGAATTCGTTCCACCTATAGAACACTTTATGCCCTCAAACGTAAATACATTAAAGGCAGCCCGAAATGCCCGATCAATAATTCAAAAGACAGTACTTATGGAGCATTTTTGATGGACGAATTCAATTTGCATTCCTACAATGGTCAATGTGGTTGCTAACTAGCACAGCTTTGTCTAGTCTTCTAACCTTTGACTTCCAGGTTTCTAGCTACTTTTTAATGCCAAAATTGGTTGACTATGACCTTCACGTATTGAATTTGTGAGAGGAGACTCTCTGAAGCAAGTCTTTTGAATGTGATTGAAGCTTTCCTTTGGTTGAGGTGGTTGCTTTAAGTGATCAACTAGAAACAAACATTGAATCTTTCAGAAAGTTATACAAGTTCTGGAGACACCACTAACATATCCTCCAAGTTCCCTAAATGATCTAGCTAAGCTACATCGTTACATGCATCATCAGTGAAGTTATTTACTGTGTGTCTGAAGCTGAACTACCAATTAAGATGCTTGATAGGTCTTCAAAATATGTTGATTCCAGCAATAAAATCCATAATCTTTCAATTAAAGAATGATAGTTAAATAATAGTATTATTGCCATAAATTATACAATCTAATTTTCAAGAAGTTGATTTGTCAGAAACTGGAAAGGTACCACTACACATTACGAGTTCCTATTTGCGTCCAAAATGTCCAGTAATTGCTCTTAAACCCAAATGAAGCATATGCTATTCTGTTGTAAAGCTTAATAGATTGCTTTGATGTGACAATTAAGTGTTAGCATTTTTAGGGGTAGAAGGAATTGATTTTCTTTATTCTGCATTTCATTAAAAGTTGAAATTTCATCTGTTATCTTGAAAACTGTTTGTTACTCTAGGATCAGCTGTTTTCTGCCCACAAGGCCATAAAGAATAGACGATTGTTGTGGCATGGAACAAATGTTGCTGTTGTAGCTGCCATCTTGAAGTCTGGGCTTCGAATCATGCCCCATTCTGGGGGAAGAGTTGGAAGGGGGATCTACTTTGCCTCTGAGCACAGCAAATCTGCAGGTTATGGTAAGTTAACTGTTTTTTACTTGCATTATCTGTGTGCAAAATGAGTCATTTGATGTATTTATTTACTTCTATCAAGATGATTCAACTGCATCTTGGTATTTTATTTGGGTATTGCTATTAATACTGCAAATCATTTTGATATCACATTTTAATATATTACATTATGAGCTTAGAAAGTTGTTTGTGTCATTTGTTGATGGTGTTATATGTCAAATTCAGAAAAGTCAGCCTACGTACAAGAAGGGTTCTATACTGTCCCCAATCCATGACAATGTGTTACGTCTAATAAATAGTAATGAAATGATTGTATCAAAAGCACTTGTTGGTTCCCTTCTGAGAGCAAAGGAACCTTTGTAGAAGTCACCTCGTCGTCGTGTGTGTGTATACATGTGTGTGACACTTTTGTTGTATGCACGATAACGATAAGGTAATGATTGATCAATGCCATACTCTGGTGGGTGGTGGTTAGGTGGTCAATAATGAGTTGATGAACCTTATTGAATTTGGTGCTCATATCATGAATATTAATGAGATCACAGGGTCAAATGTCAAAATATTCAAATTGCAATAACTTGGCAACCAAAGTTGGAGTTTCTTCAAACTGGTATTATTAAAACATGGTGTTAGGCTACCACATGGTCGAAGATTTCAACAATAACGAAAGTATTCTGTGCATATATTTAGTGCCAGCTGGTTAGGCTAGATATCCATGTTGACTTATTTGGATGTTAAGCTGACGTGTGGTCGAAGACTTGTGAGTATATTAGGGAAACCTAGTTTGTCGAGTGCACATGTCTTTGTTGGAAGCAAGCAGCTAGCTCTGGTAGCCCATTGAATGTGCTTTGCTATCACTAGTTATAGCTACTGTATAGGTTTGTGATTCAAGCATAAATATTAAAAGAACTCTCACAATTAGTGTTTTTTCGTTCGTTTAAAGTTCATAGAATGAAAGACTGGCAAGGACATTTATGGGATGTTAAGGGGGATAACTAAACAAAAATAATCGCAGGTGGCTTTTTACTAAACTTTAATTCCAAATGCGATCGTTTAGTGATTAATCGCTACACCGACAAAGCCCTACTTTCGATATCAAATAATGTGGCTACATAATCATCGATGTCAAAAACTACTATTGGATGAATGTTAACATTTTTATATAAGATTTATGAGCCGTATCATCTTGCATTGGGTACCATTTTTTGGGTGCTCATTTTTTCAGGACGTCTGTGAGAGTTTTAGTCAAGTCAAGTCAAAGAACTAAAACAGTCAATGACTTTGGTTTATGTTCTTCATTAAAGAATGAAATATGTTATTGCTTTGTTTTGTTGTTTTGTCTCCAGTTTGGGCTCTGCATAGAGCAACAATTTTCTTTGTTGAACTGGACCTTGGGTTTTGTACTAAGTTGGTCATGGAATTTTATTTTCCTTATGGTACAGGAACCCTGATAAACCCTATAAATTTTGGTGCTCATATAATGAATATTAATGAGGTCACAGAGTCAAAATTTTCCAATTGCAATAACTTGACAATCATAAGTCACGGTTCATTAAACATGTTATTGGTAGGTAGCCGCCTACACAGTGCGATGTTTGTAGCAATTTATAACTTGTGTGTTTATGAGGAGGTGTGGCTTTGCATTATTTAGGTTACAAGTTTGTTTCATTCAAACTTCTCAAGGCAATTGTTGATCATTACCATTTTTAGTGAGTAGGTGAACCTAATTGATTTTGGTGCTCATGTCATGACTAATGATGAGTTTACTGGGTGAGGGAATATGTTTCAAATTGCGGTTACTTTTGTGGAAATCATATATGTTTGATCTTCAAAACTGTATTAGTGATATTTGTAGATAGCAGACACATGCTGATGTGTGCTACAAATGGTTCATGCATATTTTATGAAGGGCCCTGGCTGGCATTATTTGGTTAAAACATTTAGTACACATAACTTAAGGGAATGCTTCATCATAATATACTGTGTTCCCTGGTATCAAATCAATGCGCAGCAGCAAGGAACCATGAAATATTTTCATTCTGGTTCTTGATTTTTCAATTGCATAATACTGTATTACCTAATCTGCATCTTTGGTACTCCCTTTGTCAAAGAGTTAAAGCTTATTCGTTGGCTTGCAAGGGGTTGTCAGAATTAGCTAAAATTAACGATGGTGTGCCTCAGGGGAGTCCTTTTTGCTATAGTGTTGACAATATATAATATACGAGTCCCGGTGGAGGCTGGAAGTTTTTTCACTGTTCTGGATTTTCCAACTCACTCAAATTTTATTA